>JAOUQX010000010.1:7479231-7491915 GCA_028566295.1 Liobagrus marginatus | reverse complement strand
GGCAGGGACGCTGGTAGCTCAGTTGTGGCAGGTATAACTCGACAAAGACAGAGAGTGATATATTAGATATGCTCTTTACACAGCTAATTATAATGTACATTACTTACTTTAAATGTGTGTAGCACAAAGTAAGAAAAAAAGAACCCTACTGCAAAAAGCTTTTCTATAATGTTCGAAATGTTTTTACCAACAGTGTGAACCGGGGAGGACATGGCAGAGACGGAGGTGACCGTGTCCATGGGAGATGTGGTGGTGATGAAGGCCACTGGCAACGAGGAGGTTGCAACAGGAGATACAAACAAGACGCAAGTCATTATTCAGTTGCAACCCGTCACCTCTGGGTGGGTCACATGCTACCAAATATAGGGGTAAGTGGTAGCTCAGTGGTTGGGGTGGTGGACTGCTGCTCGGAAGGTCATGAGTTCAGTTCCCAAGACCAACAAGCTGCCACTTCTGGGCCCTTGAGCAGGACCCTTAACTCTAAAACTTTTCAATTGTGTAAATGCTCTGAATAAGGGCATCTGTCAAACTCTTGTGCCAGACTTGTGAAAGCAAGCTCATATAAATATAATCAAAATGCAAACGTCTCCTCTGGGTTTAGTGAAATTGGGACAAAATTATGGCTTTTATTAGGTAAGTTGAGGCTAAGATGGTATACGGTGAAAAAAGTATTTTGGTACACACCAAATAACTAATAGTGTATTAATGAAGGAAGAATGGCCAAGAGGTTCTGGCTGGCTGAGGTGTGTATAGGGGAAAAAAGGCAAAACAAAGCTCTTCAGTATGATATTACCTTCATCACATTACTTGTTCATAACAAGTGTCAATTAACGTCAAGTATCCAGCTTGATAGAGTACAACGACTCCAGAATACAATCATGGATACCCAAGTGTACTGACTGTAGCAACACCCTGAGGTTTGAGACAGCTCTTCAGACCACACAATTAAACATCTACATGTGTTGGAAATGTAAATTATCCCTTGTGGCTGGTTTCAGACATTTGCTTCTTTAGAGTTGTGCCAAAGTTATGAGGCTAATGTAGCTGATAAGTAATGCGTAAAGTCTTTAAATTAAGTGTTTCTGTGTGTATCTACAGGACTCAAGATAATGCTGGAGAGACAGCCACAGCAGGTAGTTTATATGAAATATGATTTCACCTGTAATGATTTTTACACTTAATGATATTGTAATTTCTTAACTAGCGTACTGTACTAACTTTCAAGTTTCAGACACTTTTGCGGATGTCCTCAATTGAGCATTTTTTTTCTTTCAACATTTACTGTAAATGTTTCTGAAAAAGGGGGATACATGAAATTTCAAAGTTTACAAATTTATAGTGGCTAAAAGCTTAAAAGCTGTAATCATACGCTTTCAGACCCAGGATTTATCAGCCTTTTAATTCCTAAGGTGGGATATGCGGAATTAGCATTTCATGTTAGGGATGGGAATCTCTAGGCACCTCAGGATTCAATTCGATTCCGATTCAGAGGGCTGCAACGCGATTATTCAACGATTATTGATACATCTTTTGCTTAACGTGTAAAATCTTCAGGAAAGATGATTTACGAAACAAGGTCAAGAAAAACAGAAAGTTGAGAAACGTCTGCTTAATAATGAAAGAACTGTAATCCTGGGTAAATTTCTGTATGGAATAAAGCACATCTGGATGTTAGAGGAAAATGATCAGCTCTGGAGAAGCACTGGACCCCAGACCACATCATTCCACCCTGTGCTTGTATATCACCCTGTTGTGTGTGTAAGATCCTCCTTTCTTATGTACATTTCATAACAGGAAGTCTGTAATAATTCAGGACCGCTTCTTCAGTCTGATCAGATTTATTCTGTTTTTTCCACTGTGATATCTGATGCAGCATATTTAAACTAGTATCAGCCCCATCATTAACACTGCATATAGAGGATAATAAAATCACTAAAGTAGTGCAGACATCCCACATGTTAAACAAACAGCTTTACTTCAAAGAACTAATGCTGACTGGAGTCGTTTTTCCATGAACATTAATTACAGAAAGCTGCACCAGAGCGATTACCTTTGACTTGCCTTGCAGCATGCAATCAATGCTATCAGACCTTTCTGTTATAAAATATTATTTAATAGTATTAGTTACAGAATAGTGTTATTCTGACCAGTCAGCTTTAACAACTCCACAGCACTGAGATTTAAACAACGTAAGTCATGCAATAATAATATTAGCACCTAGGCTAGCATAACACAATCTATTTAACAAAGCATGTGTTCAGTGTGGAAATTCCTCCGACAGTAAAACGGATTGTCTACGTTATTTTCCGCTTCAACGTCTTAGAAGCCAACGTGCTCACAGAAGTTAGCTTTTAATGCAGAAAGTTCCCCTCGGATTTTTCGCTCAACCATCATGCACTTTGGGCGCTGCACTTTCCACAGCGCTCCGCATTTTGGGTTCCGTCAACATTACGTCATCAATTAAAATTTAGAGAATCGATTTTAGAAATTTGTGAATCGATGCAGAATCGTCAACGTCCGCATCGCGACGCATCTAAGAATCGATTTTTTCACCTCACCCCCTACTGCATGTCTGTGTATGTGATCAATAAGATTTGAAATTGCATCGGGCCTATGTTTAATATGTAATATCTGCTTTATTTTTTTTTGGAGATGAGGTTTTGGCAGAAGGAGAGGATGTCGAGCTGGGATACCCCATTACTTGTGGCGAGTGCAAAGCTGTTCTTCTGTTCAAGAAATTTGTTTGCCCAGGGATCAATGTCAAATGTGTCAAAGTGAGTGACTATCGACTTTTTTACGTGTCAGTTATCAGTAATTTTAAACGTTTGTGTGGAACGCTTCATAAGAAACTAATAAAATGTGTCTTTGCTTTTCACATCTGCATTCAAAAACCAAATCTATTTTGATTAAAAACACTTCATTACCCAGTGACTTATTCTACTTGTCAGCTCAGTAATGAGCGAAAAACCTGCAGTTTTAAAATATAATCTCTCAAATTGACAATTTTGAAATAGTAAAATGTATTGTGTAAAGATGCATTGTGCTATAGCTTTACAATTCTCTCTTTTTTCAGTATGAAGATGAGTTAATCAGCCCTAAGCAGTTTGTCCATATGTCTGGAAAAGCAACTCTTAAGGACTGGAAACGGGCCATCAGAATGGGGGGTGTCATGCTTAGGTAAAGAGGACAAGGTTTTTAGTGTTTAGTGAGGTTTTTAAGTCATGCAGATGTTCACCCAATATCTTTTATATACTATATGGTCAAAAGTCTGGACACTCTACCAAAACAAGTGCTTCTTCCACAAACTGTTGCTACAAAGTTGAAAGTACACAGATGTCTAAGTTGTCTGTGCACAAAGCCCCTGAGCTCCATGAAGACGGTGCGTTCTGATTGGAATACAAGAACTCGAGTGTCCTAGACAGAGCCCTGATTCTGACTCAACCCCACTGAACACCTTTAGGATGAACTGGAACGCCGACTGCACCCCAGAACCTCCTCACCAACATTAGTGTCTGATCTCATTAATACTATTAAGTCTGAATGAACACAAACCCCACAGTTATGCTACACACTCTAGTGGAAAGCAAGTGTGGAGGTTATTATAAAGAGAAAGAGTGAGACTAAATCTGAAGTAAATCTTTGTCACGTGTATGAAATATTTTTCTTTGCATACCAGAGCGCAGAGTCAGCATTGATACACAGCTTCTGGAGCAAAGAGGGCCTTGCTCAGGGGCCCAACAGTGGAAGTAGTTGTGGGCACGCAGTGGTGGGAATTGAACCCTGATCCTCCAATCAACAGCCCAGAGCCTTAACTATTAGAACTACCACAACTAATACATATGAAGCTGATGGCCAGGTGTCCCAATACTTTTGTCCATACAGTATATTTAAATTCAAATAAAATCCATGCTCATTCCTCAATGGGACCACCTGGACCTGCTTATTCATGCAATTGTCTAAAAACAATCGTATTGCATGAATCGAAGTAATAAAATCATGCAGGTAAAGCTGTTATCTTTCTTTTTCTCTGTTTAGAAAAATAATGGACTCCGGTCATTTAGATTTTTATGAGCACAGCACACTGTGTACAAACACGTGCCGCAGCACCAAATTCGACATCCTGATTAACAACACGCGCTTCCCCCCTGACAGTAATATACTCAGTACTCCGTCATCATCATCATCCCAGGGTGAGACATTTACACCCAGATGCACATTACAATGTCTGCGAGTTCGGAATTAAAACCTTTACACTTTTTATAGAATGTTACAAGTAATGGACTTGTTAATCTACTGTCTACTGTCTCTTTGCTTTTCAGGGCAAGTCGGTGTGGGTAGTGGAGCAGGAGTTGTCATTTTAGAAGAAAAGTCAGAGGAGGCAACAAGTTCTTTGGACTGGGCTAGTGTAGACGCTACAAAGAAAAAGGAAGATGTGGAGATTTCAGGCGAGCACCAAGCTACAAATTTGACCTTTTTACAAAACATTACTAAGCATCTTGTGATGAAGAATTCAGCCATGTAATTGTAATACTTTATTTCCCAGAGGAGACATTGAGCTTTTGGAAAGGCATAGCAGATGTCGGTCTCATGGGAGAGGTGGTCAGTAACATCCGTACAGAGCTGCTGGAGATGCTGAGAGGGGTACAGCTTCGCTCGGACCAGGCCAACCTACAAGATGTTGGTGAGCCAGTTGGACTAATCATGCCCAACACGCTGCAGCTTGTATCTCCAAAAGTAATCACACTTTTATGCCATTGATTATTTGAAACGGTGTATAAAGGTGGTGTGGTTTGTTGGTTCTGCAGAAGTGGCAGTTTTGAGTAATCTTACGCAAGTGTTTGGCCTGTTGGACTCCATCAAACGAATCCTGACTGCACGACGTCTGATGACTGACCTAAGAGAGAAGCGGGTCCTTAAAAAGCTAACCAGTGAGTAATTCGTAATATCGTTTAGAAATAAACATTTGCCCACACAGTGTTGTGCCTGATTATCTAGCTATTTTTAACCCGTACACGCATTCTCGTTTTTTGTTTTTATTTTTCATTTTTTATACACACAGTGGTGCAAAGAATATTTACAATGGATGTGGCCTGTTCCTGGCATGTCTACCTATCATAACCGTAATCTAAGCAACCTTTTGTTCAATCCATTCTGTGTGTATTACTGCCAACAGCTCAAAGCCACTACTACTACTACTACTAGCCATACAAACTATGCTAGGGTTAAGGCGAACGAAACAAACGATTGTGTTAATGAGTACCCGTTCCACACAAATTATTAAAATTAAAATGGTAAACTGTGATTCGTATCGTACATTATCATTTTACCCTTAATAATGTAAACAATATCCAGTGCATAAAAACGCAAAAAAGAGCCATCTTACCCCTTTGCGATTAAAGTATTTGAGATCAATTAAATGAAACCAAAGGCTACTGAGCACACTGCAAAATGATAGGGACTCCATGATAGGAAAATTCAAGCATTCCAGGTCAAATCAATAATAAGCTTTTTGTTGGTAGCCCCATTTTATCCTTCTAAAATCATGGTTTTGTGTCTGAGGCTATTAATCAGTCCTTCATGCTTATTATGCATTAGGCTGGATCTAATATCACAGATATACCAGATCACACCCTGAAATTTTAGGCTTTGTCCCTGAAAGAGACCCCAGCATACTGTGTTGTTAGCATGGAGTTAGACATACACCTGTCTTATCTTACTGACTGCCTTCTCTATATGTCAGTTAGTTGCAAGCAAGTGAAAGGTTTATTAGTGTGGTATTAAACCTTGGGCATTAACCACTTATGTTACGCCTAATTACAAATTATGTTTGAGCTTTTCCATAGTCTGCTAATAACATTTCGGTCTGGATCTACACTCAAACATCATTTTCTATTTTTTAAAAAAATGGTTGGTTCTCCATTAAATTTTACCATTGCAACCACAAGCTTCTGCTATTCCAAGCTCTCTGTGTTTGTTTATTAGCTCTAGAACAGCAGCTGGAGGAGCAGAAGAAGCAGCAAGCTCAGAGCTGGTTGGTCTCATCTTCATCTTCACCTCCTCCACCAAAGCGTGCTCCTAAAAGGCCCCGTCTGCACCGGCCAGCCTCTGCCACTGTTCTCCAGCCATTGACAGTCCACTCACCCCAGTACACGCTCATCTCACCCATCACTTTCTCCTCTGTATGCCAACCCATTACCTTGCCCGGCCTGGCACAGCCACCTGGTGCAGTCACTCTCTTTACCCACATGCCACAACGTGACTGCAAGGCAGAGACTCTAACATTAGTAGGCACAATGGCTGCACAGGAGCCGGCACAGCTGAGCACGGTGGAGCTTAGTGCGGTGGGAACAATGGGCACGGTGGAACTGGAAGCAGCCGGTGCAGTGGAAATGGCCAACACGGTGTTGGTGCAGGATCACGAAAGCCAAGCAATGGAGATCAACCTACAAATGGGAGCAGAGACAGAGGAAGCAGCCAAGGAAGAAGAAGAAAGAAACGTCGAGGGTGGAGAGGAGGATGGAAGTGGAATAATGGTGGGAGAAGGGGAGAAAGAGATGAAAGTTGAAATGGAAGAGCTGCATTTGGAAACCAACGGGCAAATTCACAACCTCCAGATATTTGTGGTGGAAGATGAGGAGCAAATGCAGGTTGAAGGGAAATCCGAATGATCCATGGACAAAAGATTAAACACACACACACTCTTAACCCTAAGACATTCACATTGTTTGCATTTTTCCAATTTCTTTTCTAAAAGAGGTCATCATTTGCAAGTTTGAACGTTGTGTAACTTTCTCCTGTATCAGCAACATCAGTATTCATTGAACATTTGAACTTTAGAGACTAGACAGGCATTTTAATATGCCTTTGTAGAAAGAAGTACAGTATATTTATTTTTGTTATTGTATAGATCATAACAATTGTGTTTGGTACTTTCTTTAACATGGTGCCAAAGTGACAGGAGATTTCATTACCTATGTTTAACTCTGTTGTTCAAGCCAAGAGAGACAGAGCACTAAAAAGTGTGCACTAAACCAACAGTTGACACTTCTAAAGTGATAGTTTGGCAAAAAAAAAAAAAAAAAGTGAATATAATTTTGCAATGATATTAATAACATCCATCTAACCACCCCAAATCTGAATGCAAATTGTACCTGAAATTTTAATTCTACTTTAATTCTAAAAATTAAGTCTACTTTTATTATAAATGTAAAAATCTTAAACTTGAATATGTCTTTTACAAATGCTTTTATTTAAGTATAAATGTACAGAAAAATAATGTAGGAGTAAAGTTAAGTGGTCACATGCACATCATACAGTACAACATACAGTGAAATGTTTTTATTCCGCATATCCCAGCATACAAATTGGAACACTGGGGTCAGAGCACAGGGTCAGCCAGAACGAATGGCGCCCCTGGAGCAGGTGAGGTTAAGGGCCTTGCTCAAGGACCCAATGATGGTGGCTTGCCTGGTGCGGGGCTTGAACCCCCGACCCTCTGATCACTGACCCAGAGCCTTATACCATTGAGCCGCCACCACCCCAGGAAGCAAGCGGAGAACGATTTCGGGCACTTTATTTTGGTCTAGAGATGCAGATCATTATTTTTAAGCCCTGAAACAGTAAAACATTTCAGACACCAAACATGGCTTTGGCTGATCAATTATATTTTTTAGTATGTCTAAAATTTGGATACTTTTTAATAACATTATTCTTTTAATCAACCTTTTGTGCATTTGGCAGTTTTTGAGACTTTTTTTGAAAATGTGATCTACATCATCAAAATAGGAAATATGTAAAAAAAAAAAATTTTTGAGTGTGATAGGATGAGTCCTTCACTGAAGACAAAATGTCTAGTATATTTTCCTCAATGATAAATGACAAGCTGTATAGTGTGAAATGGGTTTAGTGTTTCATCTCCGAAGCCCTGGTTTTTGGATGAAGGCCAAGATAATAAATGGATTACTGACATAAAATCTGAAATCAGAACCTTCTTGCACAGAAATGGAGCTATCGCGTTAGTTCAGGCGGTTGCGTCAGTCGGAGCGCGCCAGCTGCTCCAGGTGCGCAGTCACCGGCATCAATCACCGCGCCCCTTCAAAAAGCCGACGCTGGCCCCGCTCTATCGCAATCGCACGCTCAAACAACCCACCTCCGCCCCCTACGCCGCAGGCAGCCACACCACCTCTACACCAAGGAAAGCGTAAGCGATCGCTCAGCGTCGGGCCCCGGCCAGCGCTCAGCCACTAGCCCCGCTCACGCGGCGGAGCCAACACCGAGCATCAGCAGTGCACACCGTGCGCCCAGCCGGATCCGTTCCGCACCCCGGGGGGGTCGACTCGCCGCTCTCCTGCCCCGGTCCAGCCAGGCGCTTGGACGGGCGCAGGAGTCCGCCCAGAACGGATCCATACCGCTAAACCTAATGACAAGCCTCATGACGTTAATTAATAACATCGACGCAAGCAACCGACTGAAATAGGCAAGTAATGTTTCACTCGATTGAAGTCAAGGGAATGAGCTGCAAGATTCTTCCTTTGCTCAGATGTTGTCTCATTAAAAAATCCCTGGTTATAAGTCTTGCATTAATGTATAATCTCTTCGATTCCAAATACTAATGTCTGAAGATTAATTGAGAAGTGTAAACAAAACAAAAAAGGGAGAGCATGAGCTGTAATCCTTATTGCATCACAAATGCAAATTATAGGGTAGTTTAATTATAATAGCAACTCCTTACCCCAGCAGTAAAATCTATAGTAGAAAGATTAATATGGTTGTTATTTAAGAGAACCCATTATAAAAAAAAAACCCCCACAACCTCTTAGAAAAATTATTCAGAAAGTATAACAGTACAACTAATAGCAAAGTGGAATAGAAGGAATGGGTCGTGTCTAACTTATCTGATCCTGTTATAAGTACAAGTGAATTATTATTTATTTATTATGTTTAATGCCTAACAGAGAGAATGTAAAAAAGATTGTCTAAAAGATTGACTTGGCTTGTGATTAGTCTCCCATTTACAAGCATAACAAAGTGCATATTTTGTCCAGCATGGTGTGCTTGAACTCCATCTTAAGTCTGTTCATAGCTTTTAGATTATAGATATAAAGACAATTGGAGGGAAAAAGAAAGGCAGATTAGAGTATGTGTGTGCTCCAAGCTTTGTGGTGATAAACTCCAATAGTCTTCTTTCTTCCCCTTATAGTTTTCTCTGTAATAGGCTCAAATAGAATATGACTTGTTCTAAAAGTGAGATTTACGGAATAATCATTTGAGTGAATAATCATCATGAGGTCGCTCATAGCATTTAAGGTCCATTCTTCCAAATCAAACATGTTTTTGCTTCTACTAATTAATTCTGGTTATCTTTACAGGACAACAAATGTATGTAGTATCTGAATTTATATAAAGTATAAACACTGACACTCCCCTTTAATAGGAATAACTGCTCCTTTTGAAAGTTATTCCATCAGACCATCATGTGAAAAAAAGAAATGAAAAGAAATTTCACCTGCAAAAAAAATTCAACCTTGAGGTGGATATTTATTTTAATTTAAACAGTTTTAAAGACAAGAATCAGAGCAACACACTGTCTACTAAAAGTCTTAGAACTAATCAGACTTTCACATTTATTTATTGGAATATACACAAATATTTATGGAATATTTCTTATTTGATCCAGACATATGATCTAAATTTACATTTACAGCATTTGACAGAACGTCTTATCCAGAACGAATTACAACCGAGCAGTTGAGGATTAAGGGCCTTACTTAAGGGCCCAGCAGTGGTAGCTTAGTGGTGCTGGGATCAAACCCAGGTCTTTGGAGCAGCAGTCCAACACCTTAACCACTGAGCTACCACTTCCCATAATTACCTTTAGGATACATTTACAATTAATTAATCTTGTTTCAGCAACATGTCCACTGTTGCATCGGATTCTTCTTCTTGGCTGTCAAGAGTTGAACCGAATGTGGAAATCTGCTGTTATGGCATGTCCAACTAAAGTGTCAACATGTGCATTCTGAAGTATTTTTCTGCTAACCATGGTTGTAAGAGCTGTCTATACTGTTTATGAATCATTCATTCTCTTTTCTCATTCACAAAGCATTTCTGCCTACAGAACAGGATGTTTATTAGTTTTTTACAGCATTAACCTCTACAGAAGTTCCTTGGAAATTACCAAATTTCTCAAACTAAACTAATCCTGCCTTAACATCCACTCCACATTCATTCCCTGATGCTCTTATCAGTTTTACTCAGCGGCCACATTAATAAGACCTGGCCATTTATTTAGTTATACAGTCACACTACCTTCATGCTTTTATGTGGTGGCTGTTTGTATAACTAAATAAATGAGCAGGCCTTCTTATTAATGTGGCCGCTGAGTAAAACTCTGATACCAATCTGCTGTCTACTGCCAGCATTTGAGGTTTTTTTTTTTCAGCTTACCTCCAAATCAAGATAACTAGGCCCAAAAGGCAAGTACCCCATGTTTGATGTGTGCCATTTAAATCATAAAATATGATTACTAACAATACAGTATAAAAAGCTCTATTTCTTTTTAAGGTTTATTTCTAATAACAGCACATGACCTTAGAATTTTTTTCCCTATCCATGATTCTGCCATGTGACAGAATTAGAGCTTGGTCTATAATAAATCAGGGACATCAAACTCAGTTCCTGGAGAGCCGCAGCCCTGCACAGTTTAGCTTCAACCCAAATTAAATGCACCTGATTCAGCTAATGAGGTCCTTCATGCTTATTTGAAAACGGCATGTTGTCTATTGGAGCAGGGTTGGAACGAAACTGCAGGGCTGCGGTCCTCCCGGAACGGAGTTTGAGACCCCTGAGATAAATGGAGAAATCGGATCTACTTTTCCAACTGGTTAGCCTCCATAATGAGCAGCATGACTCATAATTGCTTTGTGCTTTATTTCAGTGATTCACTTGTCTGTGCTACCAGTCACCCAGTAATAACAAGTATTGAAGTGCTAAATGTGTTTGAATGTGCATTCATATCACTGAAAACAAGTAATAACTGTACAGTTATATCTGTGATGATTTTTGGTATTAGCACAGGGTTTGAAACTAAACTGAGTATTCTCTCCACTGCTGTGGACATGTAGGGTATATGCTGAGGACTAATGTAAGTATAAGCTACCTAGAAACTTTACACTAAGTTAGTAACTGATGTTGTACAGCTCCTGCCCAGGGTGTTTCTATGTGGAATTTGCATGTTCTCCCTGTGCTTGCATGGGTTTTCGCCGGGTACTCTGGTTTCTTCCTGCCTCCAAACACTTGCGATTGGGCATCGGTGAATCAACTAACCTAAATTGTCCATAGGAGTGAATGTGTGTGTGAATGGTTGTCTGTCTCTAAGTGTTAGCCTTGCGATTAACTGCCGATTGTCCAGGGTTTACCCCGCCTCACACCCTAGGTTATCTGGGATAGGATCCAGCTACCCAGCAACCATGAACAGGATAAGCCGTAGACAATGAATGAATGTTGTACAGCCACTTTATATTCTTTAACTTCACAATCATGCCATTTATCTTAACTGACCACTTAACAGCCACATGAACGCCAGAACGTTCCCCCGCAGGCTGTTGCCCAGAGCATCACACTGTCTTCATAACCTTAACCTTAAGCTCCTACTGCTTTCTTCCCATTGTGCATCCTGGAGTCATCTTTTCCTCAGATGAGCAG
The DNA here is from genome assembly GCA_028566295.1 of Liobagrus marginatus. NCBI lineage: Eukaryota > Metazoa > Chordata > Actinopteri > Siluriformes > Amblycipitidae > Liobagrus > Liobagrus marginatus. Next base: position 7,480,212 of record JAOUQX010000010.1, on the reverse strand, counting down.
CATACATGTACTCATCTCTGAACATTATGTAAAAGAAAACATTCATCCAGCCTGGCCACCTTCTTCTGTTGCCCCATGATCATTACTTAAGCACATGTGCCAATTGTAGGCACTTTAATCAGTGATGCACTGTGTGTTCGGACACCCTTCTATTATAGTTTTAGCATTGGCTTTTGTAGAACAAATTGCTAAAATGTTAATCTGTGGGATTAGACCAGATGGCCTAGTTTTCTCTCCCCATGCAATTTTTTTTATTTTATTGTTTTTATTTTATTTTTTGATTTTATTTATCAATTAACTAGATTAAATCAATTCGTTGTGACCATAGATTGCGTCTAAAGCGTTTGCCCACTAGGTGCACTTGCGCAGTTTTTCAGGTATCTTTGCATGTACTATAAGTCTCTTGAAGCATCTTCCCTTCCTCAGGACACACGGTAAATCTGCCTCACGACTTTTCTGTTCTGGTACCGAGGTGTTGGAATGAACTTCCCATCAGTGTCAGAACAGCCGAGTTCAACACTGTCTGTCTTCAAGAGACGCTTAAAGACCTACATCTTTCTTAACTACTTTCCCCCTGATAGTTAGTGCCTTTCTTACTTTAAAAAAAAGAAAATAATTTCTAATAATTGCTCATTTTTCACAGGTTTATTTTCGGTGTACTTTGTTCTAATCCAACGAAGCGGAATTGAAATATTCATTGATGGAGACTTTAAAGTACTCTTGTACATCTCTCTGGATAACGGCGTCTACTAAATACTGTAAATGTAAATCTTGGAGACTTTTTTCAGTTCTTCTAGATTTAGTCTGTCTTAAAGCTACGTTAAGCATTGAAAGGTGCTGATGTGTCATCTATCATCTAACCCTCAGGTTCATGGGAGTAAATTGTCCGTTATATGCATGTATCTGTAACATCGGCAGCTCTAAGACGCCGCTGTCTGAGCCGCCGCAGCTCCGATTGCGAGAGAAGGACCCGAATATGCA
>JAOUQX010000010.1:7334225-7349085 GCA_028566295.1 Liobagrus marginatus | reverse complement strand
GTGTGTGTGTGTGTGTGTGTGTGTGTGTGTGTGTGTGTGTGTGTGTGTGTGTGTGTGTGTGTGTGTGTGTAGTATGGGTGCTGGTCGGACAGGTTGCTACATTGTCCTGGATGTGATGCTGGATATGGCAGAGTGTGAGGGAGTGGTAGACATCTACAACTGTGTCAAGACACTCTGCTCGCAGCGCATCAACATGATTCAAACCGAGGTAAAGCAAACACAACTGCAAGTAAGATCGGCTGTGGAATGCTAATATGTACCATATGTCAAGCTTGCAACTGAAATGTCATCTTTGTAGGTTTGTGGCTGACTGGAATCGCTGTACAAAATAAATAAACAGACTATTAATTGTATAAGACCAATACACCGATCAGGAGTAACATTATGAGCACTGACAGGTGAAGTGAATATCACTGATTATCTCCATCACTGCACCTGTTAGTGGGTGGGATATATTACTGTAAGCAGGTGGGATATGTTACCATTAGCGGGAGGGATATGTTATCCTTAGCGGATGTGTTAGTTTACTGTAAGCAGGTGGGATATGTTACCATTAGCGGGAGGGATATGTTATCCTTAGCGGATGTGTTTGTTTACTGTTAGCAGGTGGGATATGTTACCATAAGCGGGTGGAATATGTTACCGTTAGCAGGTGAGCTATGTTACCATTATTCGGTGGGATATGTTGCCGTTAGTGAGTGGCATATGTTACCGTTAGCAGGTGTGTTAGTTTACCGTTAGCAGGTAGGATATGTTACCGTTAGCGAATGGGATATGTTACCATTAGCGATTGGGATATGATGTCGTTAGCGGGTGAGATATGTTACTGTTAGCGGGTGGGACATATTACCGTTAACCGGTGGGATTTTTCCTGTTAGCGTTTAGGATATATTACTGTTAGTGACTGGAATATATTACTGTTAGTGAGTGGGATATATTACTGTTAATGAGTGGGATATATTACTGTTAATGAGTGGAATATATTACTGTTAGTGGGTGAGATACATTACTGTTAGTGACTGGAATATATTACTGTTAATGAGTGGGATATATTACTGTTAGTGGGTGAGATATATTACTGTTAATGAGTGGAATATATTACTGTTAGTGGGTGAGATACATTACTGTTAGTGACTGGAATATATTACTGTTAATGAGTGGAATATATTACTGTTAGTGGGTGAGATACATTACTGTTAATGAGTGGAATATATTACTGGTAGGGGGTGGGATATATTTGGCAGCAAGGGTACATTTTGTCCTGAAAGCTGACGTGTTAGAAGCATAAGGATTTGAGCAAGTCTTGTGATGGCTAGACGACAGCCATGGCTGAAGAGGTAGCTATTGTGGGGTGTACCGGTCTGCAGTGGTCAGTATCTTTCAAAAATGGTCCAAGGACATCCATGGCGTCAGGTCTCTTTTGCCAGAAAAATTGGGACCAGCATAATATTAGGAAGAAGGTCATCATGGTATGCCTGATCGGTATAAGTAAGCAAATAACAAAGCAGATAAATATCCGAATAGTTCAAGTTTAAGAAGCTTTATTGTGAAATAGATGAATAAGTCTACAAATGAAAATACAAAGCAATAGATGGATGAATGACCGAATGAATAAAAATGTGGACATTACTGAACAAATAAATATACAAATAGATGAATGGATGAATCAGTGAACATACGCGTGTTTAAATGGATGAAAAAAAAAAAGGCACAATCAACATTTAGAACTTACTAATTTGATTGATTTTGAAATCGTTTTTTGCTTTTAATACATATTTGATCTTATTAGCCAGTAAAATTCAAATAAATCAAATTTGTTAAAATACAAATATTATAACATTTAAATAATAAACTGCATGAACGAATGGAGTCTGGATAATAAATTGGTGAACATAGAGCTCACTTTCCTCAATGATTGATGCGCTGTATTTAAATGTCAGCAGCAGATTATTGTTTTCTTTGCGCATCGTATTCTTTATGTTGATTCACCCAGCAGATAAAATGACACCTAAGATTATAATGACTATTTTTACACAACATAAAGAGCAGCTGAAAATAAGACAAACAAAAAATTATCAAAGAACAGCAAAGTTCTAGTTTACTAAAACTCATGAAATTTAAATTTCTAGTTTTTATTTTTTTGTATAGTTTCATGCTGTATAAAAGAATGTGTGCGCGCGTGTGTGTGGGCGAACTGGTATCTTATCGAAGGTGTATTCCTGCCTCACACACATTGTTCCTGAGATGAGGTCAAGCTCTAATATGGCCATACTAATGCTGAATAAAGATCAATTAATGAAAGAATAAACACTCAATTCAGTGAACAAATAAAGGAATAAATCAACAAATGAATAAACAGACAAATGAATGAATGAATGAATTAAAACAGCCAAACAAACAGATAATTGAATGAATAAGCAAACCATTAAGTGCTTGCGTGATTGAATGAATGAATGAATGAATCGGTTTTGATATCTAGTGAATGAACGAATTAATGAATGAATGAACGAACGAACGAGCAAATGAATGAATGAATTGACATTGATCACTAATGAATGAATAAATGGATGAATTGACGTTGATAACTAGTGAATGAATGAATGAGTGAATGAACTAGTGAATGAATGAATGAATGAATGAGTGAATGGACTTTGATAACCAATGAATGAATGAATGAATGAATGAATGAATTTATTTTGATAACCAGTGAATGAATGAATGAATGAATGAATGAATGAATGAATGAATGAATGAATGAATGAATGAATGAAAGAAATGATTTTGATAAGCAATGAATGAATGAATGAATGAATGGATTTTGATACCCGGTGAATGAATGAATGAATGATTGAATTAATGAAATGAAATGAAATGATTTCGATAACCAATGAATGAATGAATGAATGAATGAATGAATGAATGAATTTTGATAACCAGTGAATGAATGACTGAATGAATGAATGAATGAATACAGGGATTAATGCATGAACAACTGAATGAACAACTGTTTGAATGATAATAATTCAAACTAGTATTAAGAAATGAAAAAGAAATTTAAGAATGAACAGATGAATGGATAAATGTGTGTGAGTAAACAACTGATTCAACAACCGTTTGAATAAATTACCTAAAGAATGAATGAATAGAAGAATGACAATCACATGTATAATTAAACAGGAAAATATTGCTTACCATCAGCTTCTTCACACACACCTCCACTTTTATTCCTAGGAACAGTATGTCTTCATTCATGACGCCATCCTGGAGGCATGCCTGTGCGGTGAGACTGCCATCCCGGTCAGCGAATTTGCTCTCACTTACAAAGACATTTTGAGGGTTGACACTCAGAGCAACACGTCTCAGCTCAGAGAAGAGTTCCAGGTGAGCGAGTTCAGCTCTTGTGTCATCACTTTGAGTCACTGAAAGTCTTCATCATGAGAAAAAGAAAAAGGCTGTCAAACATGTGCGACGCAGATAAACTTCAGAGTGAAAATATTTAGCCGTGTGTCTGTTTATCTACTGGGTGTTGATTAAGATGTCGGGAGAGCCGTCAGATCATCACTGGAGCTTTAAAAGAGAGAACTGTGGCAGCAATTTATTAGTCTTTTAAACTCCATCAAAAGTAATAGATGTAGGCTTTTTTATGATTTGTAAAGATATTTCTGCTCTTTAAAGAGACAAATCGTCAACAAATCGTTACACAGGGTACGTTTATACGCCGGACAGATGGCCAAAGGAGATAATCAGTGCCTCTGACTGTAATGAATCAGAAATAGGCCACTACAACTTTTATGAATTTATTTAAGTTTGGAAGTAACATTTTGCAATCGATCAAATTAGAAGTTTATTCCATGGCTTGAAAATCAGGGTATCCGTTTTCAAATGAAAAGAAACGTAAAAGAAAAATCTAATCATTTCCATCATAAAATGAAAAAAATTAAGGCAGACTTTTAAAAAACATTAATTGATAAATTTTTTGTTTCTCAATATTACTTCTTAAAACTAAATTATGAGAAATTAAATTAAGACAATTCTTAAAACTCAATTATGAGAAATGAAATAAAGACAATTTCAAGATGCAAAATTTTCAATAAAGGAACTTTTTCCTCATCACCTCTGCAATGACAGTTTGCAGTCAGTTGTAAATTACTGCATTGTTGCTCATTGTTTCGAATATTGATATTTTGCCTTTTCCACAGAGCACAAGAATTTAAAAAGTTAAATACTTTTATAATAGAAAAACAACACTATTACAAAGGAGACACCAAAACAAGCTGCTGCCAATGTGCTTTTTACCCTCTATCAAGGCTACATCATAATCATAATCACACACATCAGTATTATGCTAATTTGTGCGTGTTTGTGTGTGTGTTTACAACGACATCTATTATATGTAATGCCAGATATTCTAATTCTCATCCTGATTCATGTCTGGCTAAATCTTAAAATATATTTTTTCATAAGTCATATCAATAATCATGTTGTTGATAGCATCTGTGCTAAAGCTGCCATGCAATCCGTTGCTGTGTCGCTGCCACCTGCCAGTCACGTTTGCAAATGCTGATGAGGAAATAGTAGCTCCTTTATTGAAAATGTAGCTTTTTCAGATTACAGTTATTTCATTTTTCATAATTGAATTTTGTTAAGTATTATTGAGAAGCAAAATATAGAAAATGTATAAATTCCCTTTTTGTTCAAATCCGTCCTTCATTTCTTTTTTTCATTTATTGACGAAAATGTTTTTTCGTTCTCCGTTGTTTGATTTGAAAACGGATATGGAATGAATGGAAGATACCCATTCTTGAATGTGTGTTGAACGTACATAAGGTTCTATATGATGGGAAGCATCAATTCAGTTATTCAATTCAAGATTATGGATATTTTGTTCACATACAGTATACAGTTATATAGAGTATACAACTTGCAGTGAAATACAAACCTGACATCATCCTCCTAGACTGTGTGTATGAATACCTTTTACAAAGAATGAAGAGAAAGGAAAAAAAAGTTCTATTCCCTTATCTAGATCAACTTACATTTATCGCAGTTTTATACATCTGAACAGTTGTAGGTTTAAAGCTTCAGAGGTTTAAAGCTTGCTCAGTGGCCCAGCAATAGGTGTGTTTACATGAGCCTTGTAATCCGATTGTAATACTCCTATAAGAACAATCAGATTAAAAAAGTCACATGTAAACACGTCAATCGGATTAAATTGGTCCAATCCAACTTTTTTGAAATATCGATCGGATTGTAAGGGATGGTTTAAACCTTTTCTAGTCCGATCGATAGGGCATGTAAACACTTAATAGGCTTAAAAATGAGGCTAGACATTTCTGAGCATGTGCAATAGCGGGTAACTTCCGTAATGACGTGAACGCACGACTGTTGTCTTAGGCAAGATGCCGAGCGCTAAGCAAAATTGGTCAGTAGAATAAACCACGTTTTTACTAAATATCAAAAAAAGGCAATATAGTTGCAAGACTAGATGGTCATAAATCATGTAATACCGTATAATAAAAGAAGCCGGTATAACCTAGACAATTGATCAAATCAAAAACCGATGGAAAGGTCTTAAGGCTCGTTACTACAAGCAACTTCCCAGAACTACAAAAGTGGTGAATCGCGATCTACTTTTTCATTCTACGGCATTATGGATGAATTAATAAAAGGAAGATGATTAGTAAACCTTGCAGCTCATGGTTGTCTTCCAAGAAGAGGATTCGCACGAATGCTGCAACGGAAGAGTGACAGCTTGGTGGTGCTGGGAATTAACCCCACCATTTTTTTGATCAGCAGTCCAACACCTTAACCACTGCGTAAATGCTTAAACAAGGAATGCACACAATCATCTGTCAAAATCTAGAAAACACTGGTCCAGTGTTCCAATACTTGAGGCAATACTAAAGTAATGAAATAATGAAATAGTAAATAAGTAAATAAATAAATAAATAAATAAATAAATAAATATTTTTGGTAGAGCATTTCATTTAAAATAAAAATTCGCATTTCTGGAGTTAGCGTTTTTTGTGAAAAAAACCATTTGATATATAGTTTTAGGCACAGCCTCAAAAGTGCACACTTAACATCAAACATTTTGCGTACATTCATGTACAATTAATTCCTTACCAAATTATTCCAGCACTCACAATTATGTTTTATATAGCTTCAGATATTGTTATAATTTCTGTTAGTACAAAACGTAAAATTAAAACGTATTGTATTGAATTTTGCCTAAGAGGAAATTCTTAATTTCATTTATAAACATGTTTATAAGAAGGAAATTTCACCTAACAGATCCTTAGATGTTCAACTGATTTGATTTCTTCAGCAATTTTCCCTGCTTTTATTGCTTTTCACTTATTTTAAAGTTCTACATCAATAGCATTCATTTTGCTGCAGCTTTTTTGCATGAAATCATTATTGACTTTATTGACATTCTTTTCCATGTAGCTTGTAATGTGTTCCAGGGCAGTGCTGCGTGCCGCTCCGACGCTACGTCGCTATACCTAGACCACCGTAATGCTATTTTAAAATGCCCCAAAAGAGCGCAATTGACATTATCCTTAACGGCTTCAGTAATCTACACAATTGTCATTCAAATCGCATTCTTTGATGGACTTGTAATGTGGTGGTTCATTATAAACAGCATAATGACCAGCCAAAGCACTTAACCTGCAATCGAAATCTTTATGCCAGAATATTAGGAAAGTTGCCCGTTTTTTTTCAGATACAACCGCTCTGTCTGTGGTCATACAAAAGCCTTATTAATATCAGTATCATGCTCCTTCTAGCGAAAAATCATCCTCTGTGCACCAGCATGAGCAGAGATGTTCAGAGTGTTTTCTGGCTCAGCGAGCTGATCTCCACACAATTTATATGAACTTTAATCATAGCATGTGCATCCTTGCTGTACAGTGCAGTGGTTACACAACGTCCTAGCTTACTGATCAAAAGGTCATCAAATCCCAGCATCACAAGCAGCTGGTATTGAGCCCTTGAGCAAGACTGGCTGACCCTGAGCACTGACCTCAACTTCCGGACAAGCTGGAATATGAGAAGAAAAGGCGTTCATTGTGCTGATGTTTATTATTCTAGTATGTGCTTCCATTAATCGGGGAGCAATTTTAAAGTCCTCATTCGAACCAGTGTAGCCTCAGATTCCTGTTCTCACAAGTGGAACATCTGCTGTTGTAGCCCATTCCATATTGTGTATTGTTATGAGATGTTTTTTATGCTTAACACGAGTGTAAAGAAGGTTATATATAGTAACTTAACTTAGCCTTGCTGTGAGGGTTATCCATTCTGGTCTTTTCACTCATCAGAAAGGGTTTATTCTCTGCACAACCTGGATAGATTAATTAGTTTCATTTGCTGTTGTATAAAAATTTGCTGCTGCTTAAAAATCAATAGGTTGGGTTAGGGTTAGCCCTAGGGCTAACCCTAACCCAACCTATTGATTTTTAAGCAGCAGCAAATTTTTATACAACAGCAAATGAAACTAATTAATCTATCCAGGTTGTGCAGAGAATAAACCCTTTCTGATGAGTGAAAAGACCAGAATGGATAACCCTCACAGCAAGGCTAAGTTAAGTTACTATATATAACCTTCTTTACACTCGTGTTAAGCATAAAAAACATCTCATAACAATACACAATATGGAATGGGCTACAACAGCAGATGTTCCACTTGTGAGAACAGGAATCTGAGGCTACACTGGTTCGAATGAGGACTTTAAAATTGCTCCCCGATTAATGGAAGCACATACTAGAATAATAAACATCAGCACAATGAACGCCTTTTCTTCTCATATTCCAGCTTGTCCGGAAGTTGAGGTCAGTGCTCAGGGTCAGCCAGTCTTGCTCAAGGGCTCAATACCAGCTGCTTGTGATGCTGGGATTTGATGACCTTTTGATCAGTAAGCTAGGACGTTGTGTAACCACTGCACTGTACAGCAAGGATGCACATGCTATGATTAAAGTTCATATAAATTGTGTGGAGATCAGCTCGCTGAGCCAGAAAACACTCTGAACATCTCTGCTCATGCTGGTGCACAGAGGATGATTTTTCGCTAGAAGGAGCATGATACTGATATTAATAAGGCTTTTGTATGACCACAGACAGAGCGGTTGTATCTGAAAAAAAACGGGCAACTTTCCTAATATTCTGGCATAAAGATTTCGATTGCAGGTTAAGTGCTTTGGCTGGTCATTATGCTGTTTATAATGAACCACCACATTACAAGTCCATCAAAGAATGCGATTTGAATGACAATTGTGTAGATTACTGAAGCCGTTAAGGATAATGTCAATTGCGCTCTTTTGGGGCATTTTAAAATAGCATTACGGTGGTCTAGGTATAGCGACGTAGCGTCGGAGCGGCACGCAGCACTGCCCTGGAACACATTACAAGCTACATGGAAAAGAATGTCAATAAAGTCAATAATGATTTCATGCAAAAAAGCTGCAGCAAAATGAATGCTATTGATGTAGAACTTTAAAATAAGTGAAAAGCAATAAAAGCAGGGAAAATTGCTGAAGAAATCAAATCAGTTGAACATCTAAGGATCTGTTAGGTGAAATTTCCTTCTTATAAACATGTTTATAAATGAAATTAAGAATTTCCTCTTAGGCAAAATTCAATACAATACGTTTTAATTTTACGTTTTGTACTAACAGAAATTATAACAATATCTGAAGCTATATAAAACATAATTGTGAGTGCTGGAATAATTTGGTAAGGAATTAATTGTACATGAATGTACGCAAAATGTTTGATGTTAAGTGTGCACTTTTGAGGCTGTGCCTAAAACTATATATCAAATGGTTTTTTTCACAAAAAACGCTAACTCCAGAAATGCGAATTTTTATTTTAAATGAAATGCTCTACCAAAAATATTTATTTATTTATTTATTTATTTATTTATTTACTTATTTACTATTTCATTATTTCATTACTTTAGTATTGCCTCAAGTATTGGAACACTGGACCAGTGTTTTCTAGATTTTGACAGATGATTGTGTGCATTCCTTGTTTAAGCATTTACGCAGTGGTTAAGGTGTTGGACTGCTGATCAAAAAAATGGTGGGGTTAATTCCCAGCACCACCAAGCTGTCACTCTTCCGTTGCAGCATTCGTGCGAATCCTCTTCTTGGAAGACAACCATGAGCTGCAAGGTTTACTAATCATCTTCCTTTTATTAATTCATCCATAATGCCGTAGAATGAAAAAGTAGATCGCGATTCACCACTTTTGTAGTTCTGGGAAGTTGCTTGTAGTAACGAGCCTTAAGACCTTTCCATCGGTTTTTGATTTGATCAATTGTCTAGGTTATACCGGCTTCTTTTATTATACGGTATTACATGATTTATGACCATCTAGTCTTGCAACTATATTGCCTTTTTTTGATATTTAGTAAAAACGTGGTTTATTCTACTGACCAATTTTGCTTAGCGCTCGGCATCTTGCCTAAGACAACAGTCGTGCGTTCACGTCATTACGGAAGTTACCCGCTATTGCACATGCTCAGAAATGTCTAGCCTCATTTTTAAGCCTATTAAGTGTTTACATGCCCTATCGATCGGACTAGAAAAGGTTTAAACCATCCCTTACAATCCGATCGATATTTCAAAAAAGTTGGATTGGACCAATTTAATCCGATTGACGTGTTTACATGTGACTTTTTTAATCTGATTGTTCTTATAGGAGTATTACAATCGGATTACAAGGCTCATGTAAACACACCTATTGCTGGGCCACTGAGCAAGCTTTAAACCTCTGAAGCTTTAAACCTACAACTGTTCAGATGTATAAAACTGCGATAAATGTAAGTTGATCTAGATAAGGGAATAGAACTTTTTTTTCCTTTCTCTTCATTCTTTGTAAAAGGTATTCATACACACAGTCTAGGAGGATGATGTCAGGTTTGTATTTCACTGCAAGTTGTATACTCTATATAACTGTATACTGTATGTGAACAAAATATCCATAATCTTGAATTGAATAACTGAATTGATGCTTCCCATCATATAGAACCTTATGTACGTTCAACACACATTCAAGAATGGGTATCTTCCATTCATTCCATATCCGTTTTCAAATCAAACAACGGAGAACGAAAAAACATTTTCGTCAATAAATGAAAAAAAGAAATGAAGGACGGATTTGAACAAAAAGGGAATTTATACATTTTCTATATTTTGCTTCTCAATAATACTTAACAAAATTCAATTATGAAAAATGAAATAACTGTAATCTGAAAAAGCTACATTTTCAATAAAGGAGCTACTATTTCCTCATCAGCATTTGCAAACGTGACTGGCAGGTGGCAGCGACACAGCAACGGATTGCATGGCAGCTTTAGCACAGATGCTATCAACAACATGATTATTGATATGACTTATGAAAAAATATATTTTAAGATTTAGCCAGACATGAATCAGGATGAGAATTAGAATATCTGGCATTACATATAATAGATGTCGTTGTAAACACACACACAAACACGCACAAATTAGCATAATACTGATGTGTGTGATTATGATTATGATGTAGCCTTGATAGAGGGTAAAAAGCACATTGGCAGCAGCTTGTTTTGGTGTCTCCTTTGTAATAGTGTTGTTTTTCTATTATAAAAGTATTTAACTTTTTAAATTCTTGTGCTCTGTGGAAAAGGCAAAATATCAATATTCGAAACAATGAGCAACAATGCAGTAATTTACAACTGACTGCAAACTGTCATTGCAGAGGTGATGAGGAAAAAGTTCCTTTATTGAAAATTTTGCATCTTGAAATTGTCTTTATTTCATTTCTCATAATTGAGTTTTAAGAATTGTCTTAATTTAATTTCTCATAATTTAGTTTTAAGAAGTAATATTGAGAAACAAAAAATTTATCAATTAATGTTTTTTAAAAGTCTGCCTTAATTTTTTTCATTTTATGATGGAAATGATTAGATTTTTCTTTTACGTTTCTTTTCATTTGAAAACGGATACCCTGATTTTCAAGCCATGGAATAAACTTCTAATTTGATCGATTGCAAAATGTTACTTCCAAACTTAAATAAATTCATAAAAGTTGTAGTGGCCTATTTCTGATTCATTACAGTCAGAGGCACTGATTATCTCCTTTGGCCATCTGTCCGGCGTATAAACGTACCCTGTGTAACGATTTGTTGACGATTTGTCTCTTTAAAGAGCAGAAATATCTTTACAAATCATAAAAAAGCCTACATCTATTACTTTTGATGGAGTTTAAAAGACTAATAAATTGCTGCCACAGTTCTCTCTTTTAAAGCTCCAGTGATGATCTGACGGCTCTCCCGACATCTTAATCAACACCCAGTAGATAAACAGACACACGGCTAAATATTTTCACTCTGAAGTTTATCTGCGTCGCACATGTTTGACAGCCTTTTTCTTTTTCTCATGATGAAGACTTTCAGTGACTCAAAGTGATGACACAAGAGCTGAACTCGCTCACCTGGAACTCTTCTCTGAGCTGAGACGTGTTGCTCTGAGTGTCAACCCTCAAAATGTCTTTGTAAGTGAGAGCAAATTCGCTGACCGGGATGGCAGTCTCACCGCACAGGCATGCCTCCAGGATGGCGTCATGAATGAAGACATACTGTTCCTAGGAATAAAAGTGGAGGTGTGTGTGAAGAAGCTGATGGTAAGCAATATTTTCCTGTTTAATTATACATGTGATTGTCATTCTTCTATTCATTCATTCTTTAGGTAATTTATTCAAACGGTTGTTGAATCAGTTGTTTACTCACACACATTTATCCATTCATCTGTTCATTCTTAAATTTCTTTTTCATTTCTTAATACTAGTTTGAATTATTATCATTCAAACAGTTGTTCATTCAGTTGTTCATGCATTAATCCCTGTATTCATTCATTCATTCATTCAGTCATTCATTCACTGGTTATCAAAATTCATTCATTCATTCATTCATTCATTCATTCATTCATTGGTTATCGAAATCATTTCATTTCATTTCATTAATTCAATCATTCATTCATTCATTCACCGGGTATCAAAATCCATTCATTCATTCATTCATTCATTGCTTATCAAAATCATTTCTTTCATTCATTCATTCATTCATTCATTCATTCATTCATTCATTCATTCATTCATTCATTCATTCACTGGTTATCAAAATAAATTCATTCATTCATTCATTCATTCATTCATTGGTTATCAAAGTCCATTCACTCATTCATTCATTCATTCATTCACTAGTTCATTCACTCATTCATTCATTCACTAGTTATCAACGTCAATTCATCCATTTATTCATTCATTAGTGATCAATGTCAATTCATTCATTCATTTGCTCGTTCGTTCGTTCATTCATTCATTAATTCGTTCATTCACTAGATATCAAAACCGATTCATTCATTCATTCATTCAATCACGCAAGCACTTAATGGTTTGCTTATTCATTCAATTATCTGTTTGTTTGGCTGTTTTAATTCATTCATTCATTCATTTGTCTGTTTATTCATTTGTTGATTTATTCCTTTATTTGTTCACTGAATTGAGTGTTTATTCTTTCATTAATTGATCTTTATTCAGCATTAGTATGGCCATATTAGAGCTTGACCTCATCTCAGGAACAATGTGTGTGAGGCAGGAATACACCTTCGATAAGATACCAGTTCGCCCACACACACGCGCGCACACATTCTTTTATACAGCATGAAACTATACAAAAAAATAAAAACTAGAAATTTAAATTTCATGAGTTTTAGTAAACTAGAACTTTGCTGTTCTTTGATAATTTTTTGTTTGTCTTATTTTCAGCTGCTCTTTATGTTGTGTAAAAATAGTCATTATAATCTTAGGTGTCATTTTATCTGCTGGGTGAATCAACATAAAGAATACGATGCGCAAAGAAAACAATAATCTGCTGCTGACATTTAAATACAGCGCATCAATCATTGAGGAAAGTGAGCTCTATGTTCACCAATTTATTATCCAGACTCCATTCGTTCATGCAGTTTATTATTTAAATGTTATAATATTTGTATTTTAACAAATTTGATTTATTTGAATTTTACTGGCTAATAAGATCAAATATGTATTAAAAGCAAAAAACGATTTCAAAATCAATCAAATTAGTAAGTTCTAAATGTTGATTGTGCCTTTTTTTTTTTCATCCATTTAAACACGCGTATGTTCACTGATTCATCCATTCATCTATTTGTATATTTATTTGTTCAGTAATGTCCACATTTTTATTCATTCGGTCATTCATCCATCTATTGCTTTGTATTTTCATTTGTAGACTTATTCATCTATTTCACAATAAAGCTTCTTAAACTTGAACTATTCGGATATTTATCTGCTTTGTTATTTGCTTACTTATACCGATCAGGCATACCATGATGACCTTCTTCCTAATATTATGCTGGTCCCAATTTTTCTGGCAAAAGAGACCTGACGCCATGGATGTCCTTGGACCATTTTTGAAAGATACTGACCACTGCAGACCGGTACACCCCACAATAGCTACCTCTTCAGCCATGGCTGTCGTCTAGCCATCACAAGACTTGCTCAAATCCTTATGCTTCTAACACGTCAGCTTTCAGGACAAAATGTACCCTTGCTGCCAAATATATCCCACCCCCTACCAGTAATATATTCCACTCATTAACAGTAATGTATCTCACCCACTAACAGTAATATATTCCACTCATTAACAGTAATATATTCCAGTCACTAACAGTAATGTATCTCACCCACTAACAGTAATATATTCCACTCATTAACAGTAATATATCTCACCCACTAACAGTAATATATCCCACTCATTAACAGTAATATATTCCAGTCACTAACAGTAATGTATCTCACCCACTAACAGTAATATATTCCACTCATTAACAGTAATATATCCCACTCATTAACAGTAATATATCCCACTCACTAACAGTAATATATTCCAGTCACTAACAGTAATATATCCTAAACGCTAACAGGAAAAATCCCACCGGTTAACGGTAATATGTCCCACCCGCTAACAGTAACATATCTCACCCGCTAACGACATCATATCCCAATCGCTAATGGTAACATATCCCATTCGCTAACGGTAACATATCCTACCTGCTAACGGTAAACTAACACACCTGCTAACGGTAACATATGCCACTCACTAACGGCAACATATCCCACCGAATAATGGTAACATAGCTCACCTGCTAACGGTAACATATTCCACCCGCTTATGGTAACATATCCCACCTGCTAACAGTAAACAAACACATCCGCTAAGGATAACATATCCCTCCCGCTAATGGTAACATATCCCACCTGCTTACAGTAAACTAACACATCCGCTAAGGATAACATATCCCTCCCGCTAATGGTAACATATCCCACCTGCTTACAGTAATATATCCCACCCACTAACAGGTGCAGTGATGGAGATAATCAGTGATATTCACTTCACCTGTCAGTGCTCATAATGTTACTCCTGATCGGTGTATTGGTCTTATACAATTAATAGTCTGTTTATTTATTTTGTACAGCGATTCCAGTCAGCCACAAACCTACAAAGATGACATTTCAGTTGCAAGCTTGACATATGGTACATATTAGCATTCCACAGCCGATCTTACTTGCAGTTGTGTTTGCTTTACCTCGGTTTGAATCATGTTGATGCGCTGCGAGCAGAGTGTCTTGACACAGTTGTAGATGTCTACCACTCCCTCACACTCTGCCATATCCAGCATCACATCCAGGACAATGTAGCAACCTGTCCGACCAGCACCCATACTACACACACACACACACACACACACACACACACACACACACACACACACACACACACACACACACACACAC
>JAOUQX010000010.1:7241838-7254639 GCA_028566295.1 Liobagrus marginatus | reverse complement strand
GGTCAACACGCAAGAAACAAGCAGCTGCGCACAAGCTTGCGCGTACAGCACCGGATCCGTTCTGCACCCCAGGGGGGGGATTGACTCGCAGCTCTCCCCGCCCGGTCCAAGCAAGGCATTCGGATAGGCGTGGGAGTCTGCCCAGAACGGATCCATACCGCCAAACCTAACCGTAAACATATCTGGTAATAAATAACATCGACGCAAGCAACCTGACTGAAACAGTTACAACTCACTCACCCTTTTTCATTACAGCCAGAACTACCATCTGAACCATGTGGCCTTAGACAGAGGAGATTAGAGAATTCAACTCTGATCTGCCATGTGATAAAATCATGTCAAATTTATTCACCACAAACTACTACTTGGAGCTGACAAAATGAATAGGTATAGGTTTAACTTATGTGAATTAGCCATGTTATTTAGCGATTTGTTTTGGGGGTTTTGCCTTTATTAAGGCCAGGGCTGGACTGATAAACTGGCAAACCGGGCATTTTACCAGTAACCAAAAGCACTTTAGTCGCAGTACAGCTTAGATAAAAAAGTATATGTGGTAGTGCTGGTGGGTTGCCTGGACCAAAAAATGCCAGATCTGGGTTTTGTCCCAGTTTAGCCCTGATTGAGTGGACTGGACAGCAGGAGGCAAAGAAAAGGTTCCCGAACCAGGATTCGAACTCGGGACACCCAGAGCACAATAGGGCTTTATAATACATTTATATAAAGTATGTTGGTAACTAAATTGGAAGCTTTATACAATGAATTTTGACATCTTTTTTTTTTCCTTTTATTGACATCTAGGTTGGAAATAAGTGACAATCATTGTCACTCCCAAAAAGCTCAGCCTGGCATCTCTTGTCATGCCGTTTCTGGCCAAGACTGTTTACACTGGTAAGTGTATTATATGTTATATGTATATTATAATATGTACTATATATAATGTATGTTATATGTACTATAGACTATACTGATATACTGTATATTTAGCTGTTTGCTTCAAAATCATCAGCCATACAATCGATATTATCAGTCGATGAATAATTATTTGGTACACGTTTGTTAACAGTATTGTTATTAATGTCAGTTTTTAAAAATATGTTTTTTTCATTTATCTCTGTAGGTTGTTATTCTCTACATACCAACAGACTGTACTAAAGGTGATAATGAATACAGGTCTTATTTATATATACAGGTTTATAAAACGGGTCTAATCAAAACCAGATCACACAAAAGGGAAGTGGTAGTGGTTTAGCTGTTGGACCACAAACCGGGAGATTATGGGTTCAATTCTCAGCACCACCAAGCTGCCACTTTTGGGCCCCTGAGCAAGGTCCTTAACCCTCAACTGATCAGTTGGATTAATTGAGAGAAAAGTAAGTCACTTGGATAAGGGTGTCTACCAAATGTACAATAAATGTAAGTACATGTAAAATTAGGGTTCCCTGTTTCTAAGATAACTGCCAGAGGGGGTGAAAATATTGGGATGCCTTAACATATGCAGGACCATAAATTCTAAGAGTTTGCACCAAAGCAGTAACTTTTTAACAAAGCTGTAACTTAAGATTCAGTATTTGCAATACATTCTGATTACATACTGTATATGCCATCTTTCTCTAGAACCGTCTGGTAGAAATTGACAACCATGTAACGTTTAATATATTTAACCCTGAAATACCTAGTCTAGGGCTAACGAGATACTGCCAAATCAACCGCAAGGTCATTAGTTAGGTTAGACATTGAAGTCAGGTGAGGACGCCTGGCGTGAGTTGGCTTTCAAATGTGCTTCCAAACAAACCATGTGTGCTTCCAAAACAAACTCAGCACTACATGTACTGTATGTGTCGTCCTTACTCAGAGGTCCACATATGGAAATCATGGTCAGACATCAACACACTTTTGGCCATAAGGTGTATTTCCTATTTCTAGGTTTACATTTATATTTGGTAGATGCTTTTATTCAGATAGACGTAAATTTATCTTATTATATAATCCAACTGCTCTATTTAGGGTTAAGGGCCTTTTTCAGGGGCCCAGCAGTGGTAGCTTGTTTGTGCAGGGAATTAAACCCGCAATCCTATAATCAGCAGTCCAACAACTTAACCATTGAGATACCACGGGTTAGTACTAAATGACTTTCTTTAATAACAGAAAAAAAAAATTATAGCAGATAAAAGTTGTAAGCACCAACATAATTTTCACATCTTCAAATACACTCCCGAGCAAAACATGTCTGGAATGCACTACTGGCAAAGATTTGCATTACCAGCAGGGCCCCATATGGTTCCACACCTTTCCACCCCTGCAGCAAAGCGTGGGCACTGGTGCCAGCTGGTTAGTTATTCTCTACTAGGTAGGAATTCAAGTGCTTTAAGAAATACATCTCATATAGCCAATAGAATAAATGCATTAGTAATAGAAACATTTTGCAACAGCGGCAACATTACAAACAAGGGGTAAATATAGAGTAATTGGAAGAGATAAGAGATATGTATTTCCGTTTCATTTACTCAAAGTAAAAATTAATACTTTTTTCAATTACCTTTTTTTCTAACCTTTGACATTTTGAGGTCTTTTGTCTAAGATTTTATTATAAAGGTGTATTTGTACATTTATTTTATATTTTATTTTATTTTGTAAATATTTGTATTTACTGAATATTGACCTATTAAACATTTATTATAGGGTTTTGGCCACTTTTAGTGATTGTGGCAGGAATGTCGTAAGTGCATCAGGTGCAACAGCATTTAATATCACTGCAGAATATTACAATTGTCTGGCACACATAACAGGCTAGAGAATAAGCTAAGATATCAAAAAGGGTACAAAAATATAGCTCTAGTCCACCCTAGTGGACGTTGTAGACAATGGTTCACATATTTTACTTAGTGAAAGATTGGTTAGAATCAGGCTATAGTACCGAACAAAATGGAATCTGTGAGCATGCATTAAAAGGTTTATTTACTATGTCCCTCGAGCATCTCATTTATTTGTGTTTTTTGTGTATTGCAGAATTCCTTAGGTTACCGCATTTGGAGAAAGAAGAGCTTTTTTTTTACGGACACCAGTAACAAGATAAACTTGAGTGAAGGAATTCTACTGATGTTCACCTTCCATACAAGTTGACAAGCATGATTAAAAAAACTTCACGTAGATTAGAAACTGTATCAGTTTCATCCTGAATAAAATGTTGTTAGTTAATAATACACAATCACTTAACTTTTTGTAGCTATTACTTGGATGTCCCAAAAAATGATGTTCTTTTTTGTCGAAATTGTGTCCCTAATGATCCTCCACTATCTACAATTTGTGAGGTAGTCTCAAGGTGTGGCATTCTACCAGAGGCCCTTTCAACATTTTATGGAGGTCTCACATCGAAATCTGAGCACTGGGGAGCAGTCAGGAGGTCAAGAACACCTTCATGAACCTCAATATGAGTCTTGTCACAATAACCCAAAACCAACCACAGCTCAATCCCAGCAGCAGCACGGACCATCTAATCCCAGACAGACCAAAAGACTTCGCCATGAGAGAAAGCGTCTTCGGGTTCAGAAAAGAAATGTTCAAGAAGCAGAGACTCTTGAAAAAGAGAAGTCAGAATGGACATCTAGAAGTTCTGAAGATATGGATGTTTCTGACAAATGCCCTGAAACTTCAACTTCATCACTGTCAGTGCAACCTTCCATGGAGACACATGAAAGGACGGCGAAACAAAAACGCGAACGTAAACCTCAGAAGCCGGGAAAGTATGTTTGCACCTATTGTGGCCGTGCATGTGCCAAGCCCAGTGTACTACAGAAACACATACGATCCCATACTGGAGAAAGGCCTTACCCTTGTGCACCATGCGGTTTTTCCTTTAAAACTAAGAGTAACCTTTACAAGCACCGTAAGTCACACACACATAAAGTAAAAGCTGGTATGGCCTCAGGTAGACATGGGCCTGACATGAGTTGTCATGAGGAGCCAGTTACAGAATCAGATGAGGACACTGGTCAGCTATCTACATCTTCTAAAACTCAAGAGATACACTCTCAAAGAAATTTGAGCACAGAAATATCTCCTAAAGGTCAGTCACAAGGATTAGAATACTCGCATGCTGTCAAAAAGAGACTGGCTATGAGACTTAGCAAAGGAAGACGTGCTCCTTTGGGTTCATCCGATGAAACCTCATCAATTGGGCAAGGCAGCAAAGGCAGCACAGAGTCAGGCTATTTCTCTCGTTCTGAGAGCACTGAAGTCTGTCAAGAAAGTCTGCCGAACACAAGTGCCAAAAGTTATGCAGAAGTTATTCTGGGAAAATTTGGCCGTCTTGGCCATTTACACAGAACGGTTCGTCAACAGGACGAACACTCTACGGAACAAGAGGGGAGGAGCATCCCTTTCTCAGTGCCTAAAAAACATGTAATTGATCACATTACCAAACTCATCACCATCAACGAAGCAGTTGTAGATACAAGCAAGCTTGATAGTGTCAAACCCAGAAGATTTTCTTTTTCTAAGAAAAGCAGCATTGAGTCACCTTCTAAAGATGCAATTCTTTGTAGATCAAAAGAGCTAGACTTTAGTTCAAAAAGCCGTGGCTCCATCACTCTTGGTGTCCCATGTGAGAAATTTCAACATCACTCCACTAGTACCAATCAACCAGCTAATCCTTTGACAACTGGTCCTCTTTTAAGAAGTCACTCGTTACCGTCCGATGCAAGCATTGAAACCACCACTGCCTTACGAAACTCTGGTTACAGCCAATCATTTGATGAACAACCAGCTCAGAACAGACGGCATGGTATGCTAAGGCGCCAGCCTGCAATTGAATTACCCATTGGTGCTGAAAATACTGCTGAGGAACAGCCCAGTTCCAGTTCACCATTTCATTCCTCAGTTTCCATGGTGTCTGACTGCAAGCAAAAACAACTAGAAGCATTTGTGTGTGAGGCATGTGGACTTGCTTGCAACAACTGGGAAAAATATAAAACACACAAGAACCACTGCCCTGGCCAGCCATCTCACCAACTCGAAATTCCTCCATGTCAAGCGGAAGAACATGGGACCATTTATAAGGCTCGGGTTGGTGGCTTAACAGTGCGAAAAAGGAGAAAGCAAGAGAGTCTAGAACTTGATGATTCCTCCTTACCATCAGCTGCATTGCCATCTACCTTTACAACATCACAAGGATATATTGCAACATGTTTAAAGCCCACCATAGAATCTGCTGTGTCAAATCAGGCACACGAGAAGGAAAACACACTGAAAGGAGTATCAGTGATACAGCATACAAGTTTATTTAACAAACAAGAACCTTTGACTCACACTTACCTAAAGGAACAGACGTCGAAGCCAAACTTCCGTAAGCTTGTTCGCCAACACAATATTCAAATACCAGAAATTCGAGTAACAGAAGAAACAAATATCGACATGGCACTCCATCCACAGGTGTCTGAAACTAAAGAAACAAAAAAGGTTGGAGACTTCCAGTGGCCTCAGAGAAGTCCATCACTGGCTCAGCTTCCGATTGAGAAGTTGCCACCAAAAAAGAAAAGACTTCGTCTTGCAGAGGCAACCCAGTCCTCTGGAGACTCAAGTTTTGAATCACAGTCTTTACCTCATAGTCCAAGTCAAGATACTCACCGATTTAGTCATTCCACGTCAGTTGAGGAATCTGTCAAAAGTGATTTTGACACAATGCCTAGAAGGTCAAGAGATACTCATACATTAACAATCTCAAGTACTCACCACCCTCACAGAGAAATGCAACGGTCTGCATCTGAGCAAGCACCACATATACCTCAACAGACAAACCCCATTCTTGAGACCAGAAGCAAGTCTTTTGATTACAGCTGTTTATCCCCTGAACGAACACCTGCGGGTTGGAAAGAAAGGCGCAAATGCCTGCTGATTAAACATTCTGCTGTAAGAGAGCCAGAGGAAGAGCTTTCACCACCAAAGCCAGTTCTCAGTGTTAATCCCTTATCTCCAAGTGCAAACATTTCTCCTAGACACAGCCCTGACACGTTTCCTTCCTCTGTGCCTTCCTTATCCCATAATGTGTCTTTAAGCAATACAGTGTGCCCCTCACTCTCGCATAAAGCTGATACCTATTTACCTGCAGTGACTCAAACAGATGTTCATACAGTCATAGACAATTTGCACTGCCTATCTGGTGCTGCAAGAGCTCATTACTACTCAGTGTCCTCAGGTCTTAAGCTTGAGATCCCCACTGAGGAGAGTGTTGGTCAGTCAGCTGCCAATTATCCTCATTACCATACCCGTTTTGATATTACTCCAAGCCAAGAGCTTTTGAGGCCTCAAGGGATGCAGAGAGTTCCTGTTCGCCTATATTCGGCCCTACCTACTCACGCCAATTTAGTTTACACTACTCTGTCGCAGACAGTTGTTGCAGTGTCTCAGAATCCCAGCTGCTCTGGTTTAAGGTTAGAATCTATAGGATCTAGGTTTGATTTCAATGATCAACCACCAGTAGCTGAGGGATCCAAGTCCTCCAGTACAGGGGGAAATAAACGGGTTCTGTCCCCAACAACCAGTGTGGAACTCACCCTTGAAAGTCAACAACAGAAACGAGTGAAGGAAGAAGAGGAGAAGAACACAGACAATGCACAAAGCAATACAAGTAGTATAATTTCTGGCAAAAAGGAAGACTCTCAGTTGTGTATTAAAAATATTATAGTTCCCATAAAGAAAGAAGAGAATTTGTATACTTCTCTTGACACAAATCCTGCAGTTAGCTGGTGCTATCTAAACTATGTCAAACCCAATCCAGCTGCCCAAGACAACCAGAACTCAGTCTATTCTACTTGGTGCATAAGTACTCGGAATCCAAACCCTCCAGGGCTAACAAGCAAAGATGTACTCTCTCTAGTGCATTGCAAGCAAAGAAATACTTCTTTTACCTACACTACAGCTGCAATGGCTCCCTCAACAGTGGAAAAACCTGCAGCATCTGACACCAGGGATGGCAAGAAGGCTGAGGTAAATGTACAAACTCCAGGATTAGTACTGTCTGACAAAATATGTAACATTTTTATATACAGAATATGGCTAATTGATTGTGGACACATGGCCGAAATAATCATATGGGGTTGTAAACATCCTAATCATCCTAATACCCCAATTTTTTTAATAAGAATTTTTCATAGATTTTTGCGTAGAGTGGCCGTGGAGATTTGCCCATTTAGCCACGAGCATTCGTTTGGACAGGAAGTGCTGAGTATAATAAGAAAGTCTTGGAGCACAGCTGGCATTCCAGGTGATCCCAAAGGTGCTCAGTGAATTTTAAATTAGGGCTCTGTTCAGTCAAAATCATTGGCTACAATTTAATGAAAGTTTACTTTCATGTTGTGATTGTCAGGCGTCCACAAACCTTTGCTGTGTTTTGTATTATAGGACTTTGATGGTTTGTAAAAAAAAAAATTAAAGATGACATATTTCGGAATATAAATTAGTATATTATTTGATATAACGTGCTAATAGATTTTTACAATCAACAATACATTGTTATTCCTTTAGTATGTTTCTTTTACCTGGAAACATGAATAAAATGTACGTTTAAAATAATGCAATGTACATAATTTGACCCCACAACCACAATAATAACTATGTATAGCATTTAGAAGAAAGCCTTGAAGACTCAATACATGCACATTTTAATGTAAACTATACTGAAGAAACTAAAGGTACCAAAGAATACTTTTGAGGGTACATATTTTTCAGTGACAAGGAAAAGTAGTGTTTTGTATGTAGTTAGTAATTCCTTACTAAGGTACTTCTAGACACATACTAAACACTACCTCATTCTTTGTCACTTTACCTTTCCTATCTTTTTCTTTTACCTTTCTTTTTCACTTTATCGCTTAGAATACATTCTGCAAAATGTTGAAAGTCAATTCCCTCATCTCTGTCTCCCTGGGCACCCGGAGCAGGGTTGGTGAACTTGCCCGTGTCTCTCTCGAGTATAGGTACATGCCATACAGCCCAAAGACCCCACAGAGAACCAGAAACCTGTGCTGAGAAGAACAGAAAAGTCACCAAGGGAAGAGGGAGAAGAAGAAGCCCAGTCTACCGCCAAATACAATGAGATTCTCCGGGTACAAATCTGTGAAGGAGGGTAAGAAACTCAAAATTTGAGCTAGTTCAACTATTATAATGTCTATCGATCTCTATTATGTCTAGTGTGCAAACAAGGTTTGTAGGTCAGTCGAAATATTGAACTACCGAATAAATAACCTGTAGGACAATTGTGTTTATGCTTCTACCAGTGGGTGGACTAATAAGTGTGATGCCCCAAGAAATAGTGGTTTACTTTTAAAGGATTTATATCAAATATACATTTTAACCAGCAGATAAACTAATTCGATTTTATATCTAATTGAATCAAGATCAAGTTCATGCAGAACTAACGCTTAAGTAGCCCGTATTACTTGTTAGAAGTGGAAGTCCTCTTGAATTAGTTATTCATTTTTTCCATAACAAATGCTGCAAATGTTTTACACAGCTTTTATTATTTAATAATTCAGTGATTTTGATTGTAAACTTTAAATTACAATAGTTCTTATTTCTAAAATTAAGCCTTATGTCTTAGTTTGTCAGGATTTCATCGTACACTCATTTCATTAGCATAGTCAGTGTGTTTTCTTGTAGTCTCTTTTTTTTCTTGGATATTTTCTTGTAGTCTCTTTTTTTTCTTGGATATTTTGTAGCGCCTGCACTGTGTACCTTGGTCATGCTTGTACTTTTGTACTCAATGGCATTTCAGTATGCTGTGCTGTGCCATTCTTGCCCCCTCTGCTGCAGGAGATTGCTTTGCTATCAGAGCCAGCACAGACCTTCTGTTAAGTGCCATGAGCCAGGAAACTACCTAGCCTGGTGCTCACTTCCTCTCTCTTGCAAGACCTGCAGAGCCCTGATGATGCCAAACTGCATAAATGATTTTGATCATTTAGCTCTGGTTGAGTAGAGAGACGGGCACAGCTGTATATTACAATAAACCTGTTAAATTGTCTTCGTTTTTAAACGACTGATACATTCATATGTAGGAAAAGCAGCATTAGTAGAAGCCTTTTCAATAGAGTTGAATGTTTCCTTCAGTTAAATAATATGCAAACGTGGCCGTTTATGCTGCGCCCCATTTTGTTACTGAAAGCTGTTCCATGATGTAGGTGTTCAAGACGGCGCCCTTGAGGTTTATGAGTTTCAGACAAATTGTCATGTCTATGTATGCAAGCAGCCATCTGTGTCTTTCCTTCACACTGAGCGCGTGCAGAAAATATTCTCAGCAGAGCCTTGATTTTACAGTTAATGCAGACGCTGTGAGGTTGAGTCATCAATCAGCAGCGCAGTAGTCTGCTCATCATTTTCTTGAGGTCATAAAAGCTGATAAGATGCTCAAACATTTTAATGTGGCAGTGTTTTTCTTTTTGTTTTCGTTGGATGAGGAAGGGTTAGGACTTTAGAGTATAATAGTTGATGCACAGAATAAGATAATGAAGGTCCCTCATGGAATGTGCATAACTTTGCCTTGTAGGGATGTTACAAATACATTATACGGAATGAACAGATAATGGTTTTTAGACAGATGTGTGTAGGAGGTGAGCTATTTTGGTCTGTTGTCAGTGGATTGTTCTAGGAGTGTGACCTAAACACTGCCTTCGTAGCGCCGAAATAAACCCATGTTTCTAACGTAGAGCTACTGTGAATGCTATTTGTCATTCTTCATCATTACATTATGATAATCTTTTGAAAAAGCATAAAAGGCATTTAATGAGTGCTGCTTAAAGGACCCATTTAGACTGGCAGTGCTGTGTTTCAAACCCGTAGTAGGTTCTGATGTAACAAACACAGAAACCGAAATGACGCTAATAAATTGTCAACTGCACACAATCGGTTACATATTTCATAAAGGTTTTCTTGCTTTGAAAGACATTTTGGTTAGCTAGTTAGTTTGTACCTAACTCTAAACCTCTCTTTATTAGTCTGTTTAAAAAAAAATGTAAATTATTATTATTTTGTATTTTTTTTATTTTATTCAAATCTGTTTAAATTCCGATTACAAACGCATATCCAGATTCTGGGTACCTAGAAAGATAGATACAGACAGTAACATTATCACCTAATTATAAATTCCGTACCAAAATTACATGAAGTCAGATGGGTTTCTATTTTTTTTTTTTTTTTACGATCTTTTTTTCCTTTCGTGTGTTTAAGAGTTTCCTAGAATATTGAAACTGAAACTGTAGCTCATTTGTATACTAGAGACGCACCTAGTTTTTTTTTTCCTCAGCTTTACTACATGTTAAACATTGATATGTTTTTCGGAGCTTTAACCACTAAGTAAATAGCAGAATGACATAAATCTAAACGGTTTTCAGTTTGCACACTGTTATCACTGTTATTAATAAGAAAGGTGGTGTAGTGGTCTTGTCCAGCAATTGAGAATATTTTCAGAGCAGCTGGTTTGAGGCAGGGTTTCCCTCCCTCTTAGTTGTTTGTGTTGGCATACGCATGCATTGTAGACTCTGGGCAACAGTCCTGGCACCTCGTGTTTAAGCTGGGAGGTGTACGTTGTGAAGGGTTTGGAATGAGGGGTAGGGGGGTAGGGGGGGCTGAGATTTTTGACATTATAAATGGTTCTCTGTTTGAGGTAAAGTGGAGGCCCCATTTTCGGACTCTTTAAACACACCCATGGGTGAACACCCAGTTAGAGTTTGTGTTCATGTGTCTGCGTTTCTGTGTGCATTTCAAAGAAACTTCTTGCCAACATATACCGGCTTCCTTTTTTATAAAGCAGATTTTAAAAACAGGCTGTGCAGGTGCTATATTACTAGAGTCAACTCTACCTTGAAACAGTACAAGGCAGTGTACACAGTATGTCTTGCACAGTAAACCCCCGACTTTCTGTGTCTTAGTGTTTTGTCATTATTGTATTTCAATTAGTGATACCTCGTTCACTAATATGTTTAATACTGAGAAATGCCATTATCAGTCTTCATGTAATTAAAAAAACCAAAAAAAAACCAGTTTATTTATATTTCACTGACACTGATGATTGAAAATGTTCTTTTAGCTACAGGTCGAGTGAGGAGTATGTGTACGTACGGGGACGCGGGAGAGGCCGTTATGTGTGTGAGGAGTGTGGAATCCGCTGTAAAAAACCCAGCATGCTGCGGAAACACATCAAACTTCACACTGATGCTCGGCCCTACATCTGCCAGCACTGCAACTTCGCTTTCAAAACTAAAGGCAAGCTCTTCAAGTCCATACCATTCCATAGATTAGAGAAGCATGACTTTTAACACCATGCACTATATACTGTATTATTCATTTCTTAGTCGTCCCATTCTTTTGATTGTTAGCAAGGTTTGTACATCTTATCTAATGTTTTCCAGTCAAGAACGTGGAGGTCCAAAATTTACATTTGCACTTATAAGATTATTATTGGATAAATCTTTACATGCATAAATACAGTATGGTGTTCTTCATACGACAAGTGGATTTTGTGTTTACAAAATTATTATAATTTATTATGCATTTTACTGGGCGGCACAGTGGCAGAGTGTTTAGCATGCCTGCCTCACAGCAGATGCTCATGGGGTGCATGAGTTCAATTCATGTCCAGGGTCTTTCCAAATGGAGAAACCCGGGTACTCCGGTTTCCTCATGCTTCCAAACACATGCGATTGGGCATAGGTGAATTGGCTACTCTAAATTGTCCATAGGAGTGAATGTGAGAGTGAATGGTTGTCTGTCTGTAAGTGTTAGTCCTGCGATTAACTGCCGATTGCCAGGGTGTTCCCCGGCTCACACCCCAAGTTAGCTGGGCTAGACTCCAACGCCCCCGTGACCCTGAAAGGGATACGAGCTAGACAATGGGTGAACGCATTTGACTTATTTCAAACTTTTTAAACTTTAATAAATGCAAAATGCAGGCAAAAACTTAAATTAGCAGCATATTTATTTCACAGAGCTGCTTAAAGGATGCCAATTACACTGAAAGTACTGTGTAAATCTACTCAAATATGATCAGGTTTCTATTGTTATTAAATATATCTTTAATGATTTGAAAATCACTGTTAGGAGCCTGTTCTTTCTTTGTGTTTCTGATTAAAATTTGTTGAAATCCAAGTACAGATCCAGATATCTGGGCCACTATGCATTGTATCCAAGCACCTAGAGATGCATCAAGTATAAATTAGCACAAGGTTTACAGGACAAATGTTTATATATGTATATACTGGATTTGATAATAATTAGAGTCTCTGATTACGAGTTTATTCGAAAATTCACTTATATTCACTTACAGTTGAGATATTCCCATAGAGGTGTCTGCTTTGATAATGGTTTGTTATAACTGGAGTTTAAATCCATATTTCAATATATTAAACATTAAATACAAAGCAAAACACTGCATCACAATAGACACTATCTCGTAATAATTTGACCTGCTCTGTATTTCTGCCGTATACTCTGCAGGGAATCTAACCAAACATATGAAGTCAAAGGCTCATGGGAAGCGTTGTCCTGAGGGAACCACTCCTGGACCTGTGCTGAGTGAGCCAGACACAGAAGATGGAGGTGCTTATACATCCACTATCTCTACAATACCGGCAAAATCTACAAAACCATTTAATGTTATATTTCATACGTATATACACTATATGTATATATATATATATATATATATATATACACACACACACACACATATATATATATAAAGTTAAAGTTTATTGGTCACATGCACATCATACAGTACAACATACAGTGAAATTATTTGATTCCGCATATCCCAGCATA
>JAOUQX010000010.1:7191358-7201485 GCA_028566295.1 Liobagrus marginatus | reverse complement strand
CTCTCTCTCTCTCTCTCTCTCTCTCTCTCTCTCTCTCTCTCTCTC
Organism: Liobagrus marginatus; assembly: GCA_028566295.1. Lineage (NCBI taxonomy): Eukaryota > Metazoa > Chordata > Actinopteri > Siluriformes > Amblycipitidae > Liobagrus > Liobagrus marginatus. The sequence goes on along the minus strand of JAOUQX010000010.1, from coordinate 7,201,440 downwards.
TCTCTCTCTTTCTCTCTCTCTTTCTCTCTCTCACTCTCTCTCTCTCGTTCCTGAGCCTGAGCTTGACACTCGTCCCATGTAAAACCGCATGATGGTTGTTACGCAATCTGTGTGTATATTAATATCAATGTGGTTTTATTTCACGCCCCATTTTCCTTTTGTTGTTTCGTCCATCAATACAAAAAGAAAATGTTAACTGTTTAGATACCTGTGCCAGAAACGTGCGTGGCAGCCGGTCACATGATCAAATGTTGACTATTTATTCATTCTTTTTTCTGAACCGGAACCGTGTCTGGTTTGTACATATCTGGCATGAATCCCAGGAGCAAAACGGAATTAAAGGATTTAAAGATTAAATGGTAATCTACTTATGGGAAAGTTTATAAGTGGATACAAAGTTTGGGTTTGTCATTCCATGGAACATGCATTCCTTTGCTTTGTTCACTGTTCATGCAGGACTGAAAGATGGCACTGAGGATGAGGGAAACCAATTATTCACATTGTTCTGGCAAAAAAAAGGAAAAAAGCAATGATGCTGAGAGAGCCTCTTCATTATCGACATAAGATGGTTTTTATTCAACTTTATCTGTCACATGTATTCTATAACAATAACTCTTTGGGCTGACTGGCTGGGCTGATACTCTTTGAGCATCCATAACCGCTGCTTAAAACCGTGGTGAACATAAAAGCATCTTAGGATGCACAACACACCAAGCTCTGCTGTCCACAACACGCACAGAAGGCCAGTGATGGGCAACCCATGTTCCTCTAGTTCCTTTGTCCTGCTTTTTTTCCAGCTACCCCTGCCCTACTCACTATGATTACATTCTTGCCATTAGTCAGACCACTTACTTATCCACTCTGAATCTTACATTTCTCTCGTTTTGTTAATCAAACTGAATGAGCCCAGCGGTGGCAGCTTGGTGGTGCTCGGAATTGACCCCACGATCTCTCACCGCTGAACTATCACCTGGAAAACATTTGTTCAGTCAACGAGAGGCTGGAAGATACCAATTCACTTGGTCTTCCCCCATCCCACCCTGATCTGAGATGGTATCTACTAGCTTCTGATTGATTGAACACATGATTCAGGTAATCAGCAGAGTAGGGATAGTTGGGAAACAAACAGGACAAAAGAACTCAAGGAATATGGGTTGGGGGGTGGCAGAGTGGTTAGTACTCCTGTCTCACAGCCAAAAGGTCATGGGAGCATGAGTTTAACTCCCAGCCAGGATGTTTCTATGTGGAGTTTGCATGTTCTAACTGGGCATTCGTGGGTTTTCCATGGGTACTCCGGTTTCCTCCCACCCCCAAACACGTGTGATTGGGCATAGATGAATTGGCTACTCTAAATTGTCCATAGGAGTGAATGTGAGTTTGAATGGTTGTCTGTCTCTAAGTGTTAGCCCTGCGATTAACTGCAGATTGTCCAGGGTGTACCCCGTCTCACACCCTAAGTTAGCTGGTAAAGACTCCAGCATCCCCGTAACCCTAAACAGGACCCTGAAGGCTACTCAGTGAATGAATGACTGAAACCTGGGTTGAAAACACCTGCAGATGACCACATCATGCTCTTATAGTTTCTTTCAGCTCCTAAAAGAACTCTATCTGGGAGCTTCTGTGTGGTGATAAAGAACCAGGCTAAGGGACCACCGCTTGTAGGAGTAAAGAGTACCTCATTAAGGTAAGTTTTTGTGTGGCTTTATTTTAAGAGAGTGTGGGTACTTAAGACTAATCTGGTACCATTTGCTAAATAAATCCTGTGAATTTGCATTTACAGCTTTTTAGAAGTATCTTCAGTTGTTACTTACTGCTAATTCCCTCTGTCCTTTGGCTCCTCTTTTGTTTTTCTGTTTTTTCTTCCACAAATAGACATTACCGCTTTAGCATCACTGCTTCTTCATGATCAGACATAAGTTGCCTCATATATAGTTGTGTAAATTGTATTATTTATCACTACAAATGGCTCTGCCCCTTCCATCAGTCTCAGATAAATAAACCTGCAAACATCATGCAGCCTTCTGCTGATCACTGGACCCTGAAGATTACTAAATCGTTTAACTACCTCGATTCGAACTGGTACATCGACATTGTATAAAATCAGCAAGACAAATTAGTTCCTGTTATTACTTTCTTGTCAGGAAGAGTCAATTTCCCTTTTGATCTAATCATTTCAAGAGAAGCTAAACTGTATTAGCAGTGCACGTTAGCTAAATGGCTAACAATCACAATTCTGGGGAAAGATCTAGCTGCTAACAAAGGAAATATTTCATTTGGACCAAAACCAATAAAATCTATACACATAATTAAAGTGTTCAAGAGGCAGTGTTTGTTTAGCTAAACGAGAGGTTTGAATATTGCTAATTTTTAAATGAAGTGACTTGTTTTCCGGCAGCAATGTTTGCATACAGCAGAACATCAGCACAGCATGTCACACACCAGGTTTCTCATTTATTCCTAAATTAATATACAAAAAATTCTATAATATTTACATTGATCTCCCCTATATGATCAAAGGTATTGGGACACCTGACCCTCACATTTAAAGCTTGTTTTTGTTTTTTAAAATAAACTTATTGCAGATTTACTGTCACATTTACTTCAATAATAACATCAACAGTTCTGGAAAGCCTTTTTAAAATAGATGTATAGCTGTATGGAAATCAACAAAGTGTTTATTTTATTCATTGACTGATGAAAAATTCATCCAAACTGATTTTATAATGATATAAATGATTAACAAAAACAAAAAACCAAAAAAGTACTTTTTCATGACAATGAAGCAGTTTGCATTTTTTGATCATAACTAATCATAAAGGATTGAAAAAACCTCCTCTAAAGTGCCAGGGAAAAGCGGATGGAGTAAATGGAGTACTTGTATGATGTATTTATCATAGACCGTCTGAAAGGCTCTTATTTTATTTTATTTATCATCCCGAGACATCCGGAGATTCCAGACCATCAAGGGGAACATGTCGTCCCTTTGGAATCCAAGATGTAGCAGCTGCTGCTAAATGGAAAGAGGGGAGAATAAGTCTCAGTGTGGTGTAAAGGTTGTTTTTTAAATCTTCATCTGCAAATCAAATAATACCGGATATCTTTGTGCCAGTTTTCCCTCCTTCCGTAAGTACCTCCTTTCTTATCATCATATTACACCAGATACAAAAAAGAAAACGTTCATGAGCCATTCAGGCAGTCTTGTGAGACAAAGTTGTTAGCTTTGGACCAATTCGAGCCAATTAATGTTCTTCTCAAGTCAAATTAACCTGCATGTATGGAAAAAAAGAAAGGAAATATGAATCTAACAAAATAGTTTTGTAACTTCTTAGTCAAAGTTTGTAATTTGTCATTGCCTTTGGTCGTTTTTCTGTTCCGTGAGATGATGAAAACCTTTTTTAATTAGATTTGCTACATAAGCCACGTCCGCCCTAAGAAGGCTATACTATAGCTTTGCCAGGGCTGTATATTGTCTGATCTGTTTGCTGTGCACCCAGCTGAATGCCTTTTAATAACGGGTGTCAGTGTATTTCTCTGGGCATGGAAATAAAACCAGATACTTCAGTCTGGTCCCTAGAACCTTCTATCTTCTCTTCCACGGAGGTCCTGGAGGAAAGGTTGCTGCAGCATCTTATTACCGCTACATTTTTTCTTCATCAATGTCCCCACCAAATCTGGCACAAATCATCTTCAGAGAAATCTTCACAAACGTTATTAAAATAAATCTGAATACTCTGAAATCATTTTTCCAATAATGGAGTGCCAGTGAGGCTGTATCTCCGTAACAATTTTGCGCACTAACCAGGGGTGGTTCTAGGATTTCATTCTACGGCGGGCTTAGAACCTTTTTTATAGCATGTTATATATCCTCTCTAAAAAAAAAAAAATCATACAAGCCTTTGGAATGTATAAATGGAGATGTGATTTTGTTAGTCAACATCTCAATAATATCATCAAGCAGAATTACTGTTTGCTAAGGGATTGCAAAAAAATATTGAAGAATATTTAAGAAATGTCATGACAGTAAAACAAAATAATAATAATAATCCATGTTTGAAAACAACAAAACTTTACTTTAACTTTATACGGCTCAGTTCTTTTAATAAAGGCAGAAGGACTATGACGTCTCTTTTCCTACTTGTTAAATGTCCTACAGTAAAAGATATAAACAAAAGTTAAAACATCAGAAAACAGTTGTTTGTAATAGGAGAGCAGACACTGACGCTGGAAGCTTAAGTAGATGTAACGTGCACGAACGAACATGAGAGCATGTGGTTCAAGGTACTTTGTGTTTTGTTTTGGTTTCACATGCGCCACTGTTTTGCATGCGAACACACTAAGAGCCACACCTTAGTTTGGACTATGCACACCTGAGTGTCCCCTTATGTTTGAGTGTCATGCCTCAGTTAACCAGGCACAGCTGACGAGTGTTTAGGTTCAATCAAGTCACGGGTATAAAGGGGAAGCACTGACAGAGCTCAGTGTAGTTTGTTGAAGTCGTTACGTGATGTCATGTTTGCTTTAATAAAGAGCACTGTTCGACTACAGCCTGCGATTGGGTCTTCACTCTCTCACCAGGACGCGCCGGCGATTCGAGCGAGCGGCTCGGATCCGCTTTAAACGTGACAGTAGAGCTGGAGCTAAACGTGTCTCATGGATCTGTGCAAATCCACATCCACAAATCTTTTGGAAATGTAACTTTTTATAATTTCGCTCTTTTCCTTTATTTCCTCTCGTTCTCTCTTAAAAGGTGCAAAAAAGTAACAAAGTAGATTCATGGTTGCTTTTTAACAAGATAAGTACAGTATATATGATTGAAAATATGCAAAGTAGAATACTTATTTACATTTACAGCATTTGGCATTTATTTAGCTCAGTATAACTTTGAGAGTTTATTAAGAATATAACTTAAAGAAAGTCTGCCCACTGCTTTGTAATTTGTGTAAAGTAAATTAATGTAAAAAATGCAACAAAACATTTTTATGTATAAATTAATAAACATGACTTGTGCCTTTTGTGGATGTGTTGAAGACTTTTCACTGAGAGAACCACGGTGTTAGTGCTGATTTTCTATTGTGCTGTTTTAATCTAAAACTATTTGGTGCATCAAAGGTCCAAACAAAATCATCATCGGCAAATAAGAGGGAAGTTACTTCAAGACGCCATCGTCATTGACTCGCGCTCAATGTGGGTGGGGCTTGATATCCTGACCATGATAAAGTGTCATCATATCACCATAAAATGTGTTTTATTTACTGTAAATGGATAACAAGGTCAAGTTATCGCATGTTCATTGATTAAACTTAAGTGCAATGCTGATGGTCAATTGCGGTTTTAACACCATTCCCATGGATTCGAAGTTGGAACATCAACATTAAACCTATAAATCTCCAGGCTGTCGATGTTTAGGTGTCTCCATCTGCAGCGGTAGTGAGCCATGAGGATGGATCAGGCAGAATTGGTCAGGCTCACTGGCATCACTCAACATAAATGCAAGTCACATTGGAAAAACAGCATATGTCAAATACTACATTTGTAAATGTGTATATTTTTAATAAAACAGATCAAAATTAGATCACCTTAGGCAAATGCAAGAAACAGTCATGCGGTTAGATAATCAGCAAGCAAAGCTAACAGGCAAGGGCGTTGACATGACAACTGCGACCTCGTCCAGCGCCTTCAGCACCTCCAGAAAAATATCATCCCAGTAGCCATGCTTATTTAAAAACGTAGCAAGCTTAGCCAGAAAGCTTTCCTGCCAACCAACAGATCTTTTTGTCACTGCTTTTAGAGAAGACGGCATGCCCTTAAGGTGCACACGGCTTCATCCTTAATATCAAACTAAATCTCAGTCTTCCATTATGTATAAAGCCTATAACCTATGATAAAATATGACCTGGAAAAGATACATCTCCTTATGCTTTAGCTGTGTTTATGCATACTAAAACGGCATGACGGCTAATGCTACATCTAGGTGTCCGATTTCTATGGAAATAAAATTTTTATGAGTTTTTGACATTATATCTAAAACTGTCGGTAGTGATGATTCATTTAACAGCATGAGAAACAAAGGGTGTCCGTACTAAACATCAAATTCCCACTGAACAAATCACATTAAAAATGAATGGATAAATATGTCATGGTGGTGCTCTTTATTAATGGCACCCTATATAGGGAGCATACCTTGCGCAAACCCCGATGTTGAATTTTGTCCTCGTCATAGACTACACAAAGCCATGTTTTTCTTTTTATTTATTACACTTAGCATGACTCATTCTTTTTAGCGTTACTATTATGTCAGTGGACCGTCGTATACAGTACACACCACAGTGTGTAAACATTGTGAGAACAAGACTCGCAGGACACCAAGATTTTAAATCTAGTATACGATCTATAATGCATAGATTATTCCCTATAGACCTGGAAAAAACCAGCTCATGTCAGGGAACGTATTGATTCCTTCTGTGACCGCTTTCAAATACTTTACTCTAATTTATCGCAGATAGAACGGTAGGGGGTAAGTATTCACTGAACTCCACAAGGTCACCAAACATAGGAAGTCATCTAAGCTTTAAATACACCCCAGATCAAAGGCGCTGCACATCCACATGACTGATACGTGTGCCATGGATCCTTATAACACCCTATAGTCTGTTACTGATCAAAGGCAAGATAAGAGCGAGGAAATGATGTCTTTCCGCAGATGGAGAAGTGATGAATCCTGTACAGGGTTGTAGTCGAATATTTCACCGTAATCTGTTGTGAGTCTATGCATTCTATCTCTCCAAAGCATGAAGAAATCCCTTGGGCTCAGTACAGTTAAATTGAAACATAAATACTGTTTGAATCATGACTTTAGGCTTATAATATTAATAATGTTTACTCTGTTATTGACCTTCTGACTCCTTTCGTCTATGATAAATATGACGACCCACTGCGGTTCCCATACTATAATCAATCAGTGTTGCTGCTATGTGATTAAACCACTAGGTGTGATGGACTGGCCTGGGAACAGACGTCATTAACTGGATATGTTACTATGATAATAAATTACTTGGGGGATGCGGTTGTTAACGTGGTTTAGGGTGGGTAAAGCACATAAAAAGATTTTTAAAAAGAGGCAGCAGTCTGTCATTTCTTACAGAACCGACTGCTCTAAAAGCTTCTGAAATGCACTATATGGCCATCCATATGTGTGTGTCTTTTTTTTTAACATCCTGTTCCAGATGTTAGTCTCACTCTTCCTCCTATAATAACCTCCAGACTTCTGTGCAGGTTTTCCACTAGAGTGTGTTTACGTAACTGTGTGAATTTGTGTTCGTTCAGCTACAATAGTATTAGTGAGATCAGACACTAATGTTGAGGTGAGGAGGTTCTGGGGTGCAGTCGGTGTTCCAGTTCATCCCAAAGGTGTTCAGTTGGGTCGAGTCAGAGTCAGGGCTCTGTGTAGGACACTCGAGTTCTTCCACTCCAATAATATGGAGTTCAGAGGCTTTGTGTACATGGGCATTGTCATGCTGGAACAGTGTTTGTATGTTGTAGCATCACACTATTCCTTCACTAGAACAAAAAAACGTAAACACATTTTAGACAACGATGTGCTTCAGATTGTATAGCCTGTTTCTGATATGTGACGTTCATAATTAAAGGATGGTGAACTTGTGTGATTTTATTTAAACCATTTGATTAAAAACAGTGGGGTTTTTTTTTGTACTGCTGTTTTAATTTCTATCAGAATTTAGTATGTGATCCCAGCATGAGGCACCAGTGAACATGCCAAATGGTTAAATATCTGGGAATCTCAGAGGCAAAGTGTGCGAGTGCAGGTTTTCATTGTGGATTGCGTAAAACAAAAATGATCAAAATAAACCAAAATTCCAAAACATACAGACTATAAGCAATGCTATGATATCAGGGAACTCATCAGGGTGAAATGGGACACCGGTACAATGCCATGACGCTTTGGGAGAAACAATGGTTGGTTCAAACCAACAAAAGTAATCAAATGTAAAATACAAATTGAACTCGTCTGTGTTGGTTTTGTTAATTCTTGCCTTTAATTAGCTTCTTGCTATGTTTCTAATAGCGTTTAGCAGATGAGGGCTGTTTTAAACACATTTTTCAAGACCAAAAACACACACACACACAATCAATCAATGCTTATTGATTTGTATACCCACATGCACTCCGTGGATGTGATAATCGGGTTTGCTCTTAATTAAATACACAGGAATTATAACACATCAGAAATGCTAATTCACTCATTTATTCTCATTCAAATCGGTCAATACATTTCTCAGGGGATTTTTTAAAACTTGCACAATTAATACATTCTGCATGGATTTGTGTTAGATTGTTACAATTTAATTACGTTTGATTTGTTTGTATTGGGCGTTTAACAAAAGCGATTGAGATCAATGGACTTTTAATCATCGAAAACTGCCCTGAAAAATATCCAAATGTCATATATAAATGAATGTGAAACTCCAGGCTCTGGCTCTTAACAGCTCTATGTGCAGCTGAATCCAGGATGTTCTTACCTGCAGGCATCAGGTGGTCATAATTGGCAGTATCTTTTTTAAATTATACACAAAAAGTTACACTTTAGTCTCATCAGACTGTAATTGATGAATTTGACAGGTGGTTTGGGCTGATTTACGCAGGCTTTAAAAACCCATATAGCTATTGAGCTTGTTATCCCTGGCAGCGAGTGGAGTACAAACAATCTTTGCCAGATATTCCTGCAGATCCTTTAATGGTCCCGTAGATATCTTGGCAGCCTTCCTTTTGTCCTTGAAATTCCCCTTTCTTTTCTCCACTTGTTAAGGGTTACCTAGGATGTTTCTGAAAAATGTATATTGTACCTCTCATCTTATCGATAACTTTTAACAAAGATATCCTGGACGTGCTTTAAACTCATATAGGACTTTGGCGTTTGAATTCGGATAAAACGAAGAAACCAAGTTTATTTTGTGTTAATTAGAATGACCGGTGCACAAAAACCGTTTTATAACAGGTTGTGTATACTCACTGTCTCATTGTGTATATTCACTTTAAATTGATAACTAGATCTTAGACAAGTGAATCTTTTTTTCAATAATATTATGATAATTCGACAGTATTATACGAGTGTGTGATCGGGTTCATAATTAAGAAAGCATAACTGCAAACTTTGTTGTTTACATATTCAGTCAAAATGGTAGAAAGTGGTGCTGCATGTACAAGTGACCCATATTATGCTCTTTAAAAATAATCTAATCTAGATCACCGGAAAAAAGGAAAAGGGTCTTTTTGAATCAACAAAAGACTTTAGAAAAACACTTGTTGTCCTTTATGTATTAAATGTGGAATCATCGTCACACCAAGCTCCAGTTTTGAAATTGAATAAGACAAGCTGTGCTTTTACCAGCTCCAAAAGCTCCATGCTGACACCCAAGAAAAAGGGCATTCATACTGTCCATCCGTGCATATTTGAAAGGAACACATAAATCGACGGTCTGCTGTCTGGCTGTCTAGTCCACAGCAGGGTGACTAGAGCCACCAAATTGTCTGGGGTTAGATCAGTGTGATGGCAAAAAACAGACTCCTGCAAGCGAAAGCCCTTATGGTGCTGTGTTTGTGTGTCTGCTTGTCTGGCTAGATGTCCCCATGGGTCTCTGATTTTTAACGGATATGACAGATTTGAGAATGTCTGTCTTGTGTGTGTGTGTGTTTCACAGAGGGGCCTGATCCCCTGCTAAGCAGGAGCACTGATGGATCAATCAGCCCCCTCCAGTGTGTTATATGTTATACCATCTGCCACTGATGCGTTTTCACAAAAAGCTATTGTCTTAATGCCACAAATTTTCTGAACTGCTTCCATCCCTATGGTGGATAGTAACAAAAAGGGTCTGTTCCATACAAAGCCAATCCAATCCTTAAAGAACCTTTTGGTCCACGATGCTTTAACCATATCGTTAACAGTGGAACATCTTTAATAGCCTGAATAATCCTTTTCCATCATATGTTAAATCGAGCCTCGCGTTAGTTCAGGCAGGTGCGACAGTCGAAGGCAATCAGCGACTGCCAGCCGTGTCGGATCCAGA
>JAOUQX010000010.1:6996573-7011906 GCA_028566295.1 Liobagrus marginatus | reverse complement strand
TAAATGCAACCAACCCCCCTTTTACACTTTCTTTCTCTCCCTCACCCCCCTCTTACAGCAAACTTTCGGTCAATCGTCAAAGCATTTCACTGTATGTTGTACCACATATGATGTACATGTGACAAATAAACTTGAACTTGAACTTCATATCATTTGGCAGACACCCTAGTCCAGGGCAAAATAAAAAAAAAGTACAAAAATTCTCCATCGATGAATTCCAGTTTGGACATTGAGTTTGGATCACAACAAAGTGTAACAAGCCCAAACCAAGTATTTTTTTGCCAGTGGTTTTAGGATATATTTTTAATTCGCATATCTAGAAGTGCAGTAGTATGTTATCATTTTTAAAAAGCTATTTTATGTATTTAGTGTATATGTACACTCTTTGTCACTTATACTTCAGCATGAGACTATTTCTTCATTGTCTCCTCCCTTAAACTATCAGGATGTAAATTGTTAAGTGGTACTTGATTGCAGTATCAGAAAATATGATCTCTTTCCAAGTTATCCATAACACACCCACTTGAAAAATACTTTCTATGTGTTCTGTGCTGATATCGCTGCTCTGCAACGCCTGGACAAAAGCATGCAACACACCTGGGCTCTTGTGAACTTTAAACCACTAATTAACAAGACATTTAACACCTTAAAGACCTTCTAAAGCCTAGTAACTACTACCAATTATTTAGTGTGCCTAAAAAATGTTAACTATTTAACATAAACCGACCCTGACCTATACTCAAGAGAATCATCGCCAAAGCACCTTCTAGAGATTTTGGTAATGTTCCAGTGTGGCCTGTAAACTAATAAGTAAGTCAGTGAACCAGGAAATTTGCGATAAGGACGTGGCAAGCTGAAACTGGAGAGCTTGATAACATCATATTTACACATATCATATATGTAATCATATAATAATATCATCAAGACCATTTCATTTATAAATAAATATATTTAGCAAATAAATAGCTTTGAACACATAGCTCCCCTCCTGAACCTTCATGTCAAGACAATGTAATGTTGACCAAAATAGTTGAAAGCAATATTATTAAATAAATAAACAATAAAAAAAAGTTTCCGCACATATTTTAACATAATAATTTCTTGTTCTTCTTCTGAGAAGTACGCCCAGCTGCTTTTTCCATGAGGAACTAAAGTGTTGGTTGCTTCACATGTCTGGATTTTAAGTGCACGTACAATTCAGAGTTCAAATTTGGCTTGTTCTTAAAAATTGATAACCAGTATCATGAAACTATAAAGCTATTATTTGCTTTTGTCAATTAAAATACTCTGCAACTTTGGGCTTGTTCAACTCTTTGTACAGCTTTGGTGGACCTTTATAACACATTTTTCTCAATACTACAAAAATTTTTACAAAACAGCTGTTTACTTGTTTACTTTTGATTTTGTGACTGTGTAGCATATACGCTACCATATATATGGACCAAGGTTTGGAGACACTTGATCCTCACACTTAGACAATGTCTAAGTAAACAGTCTTAAACCAGTAAACAGTATAGTCAGTGTTACGGATTTAACAAATGCATGTCTGTAAGTTGACTGATCTGAAACTAATGTTATACATACAGTATATTTTCAAACTTGATGTGTTGGACGCAGAAAGAAAATGGCAAGAATAAGGATCTGAGTGATTCTGAGAAGATCCAAATTATGATAGCTAGACAGCTGAGTTAGAGCTTCCCTAAAACAGCAAATCTGTTTCAGGATGTGGTGGTTAGTAATAGAAAATGGCTCATTGTAGCACAACTTCAACAGCTTACTCACAGCTTACTCAATAGTGCTTGAAAAGGAAAAACTGGCCCATATAGTCTGATGCCATATTTTTTTTCCAGATTTTATTTATCACATGCGGTGCAGTGAAATGTTTTTATTCCACATATCCCAGCATATGAATTTGAACGCTGGGGACAGAGTGCAGGGTCAGCCGGAACTGACGGCGCCCCTGGAGCAAGTGAGGTTAAGGGCCTTGCTCAAGGACCCAATGATGGTAGCTTGCCTGGTGCGAGGCTTGAGCCCCCGACCCTCTGATCACTGACCCAGAGCCTTACCATTGAGCCACCACCTCCCCATATACTGTTGCACAAATTGCTGATTGCTTGCTGTGTATGAAGCTGCATATTGCTACCATATCCACCATCAAAAGCTCCTACAGTAGTTATGCGAGCAACAGAACTGGAAAATGGAGTAATGGAAGTAGATGGCCTTCTGGAGTAATGGACGAAGGCTGAACGTCAGAATGGCTGTGATTCGGCATAGGCATTATCTTTAACTGACATCCGGTCAATGAAGGTGGAAGCTCAGCTATTAAGATGCTTGCCTATTGACTATAGATGTGAGTTTAAATCAAACCATGAATACCAAGTGCCTCTGCTGGGACCATGTGCAAGGCCCCTAACTCTCAATATCTCATTTGATTTATGTTGAATCTTTGATGAGTGAGATAAATATAAGTTGCTTTGGATAAGGGTGTCTTCCAAATACTGTAATTGTAAGGGATTAAAAAAAAAATCCGTTTGTGTGACATTGCTTAGCAACAAGAGAAAGGATTTGTTCAGGATATCTACAGTATTTCTACAAAAAAATGTGATTAGGCACTCAATCATTATAATAAACACCTCTTATTTATAATAATGAACACAGTAGCATTACTGCATGAATACAGCATAGAAATCCATGAGTGGAGAGTATTAGGTCAATAATCATGCTTTAAAAACATTAATTTAATTCCAATCTAAATGTGACATATTGATCCTTGAAGTAAAACTGCATTTAGCGGCCATGTTTAAACGTGTGTGTGTTATTACACTGAACGACCTTTAGACGGCGCACAATGAATTTTAAAACATTGACAACATGTTTTTAAGGATGTTATTAGAAATGAGAAGGAAACGAATGCCAGTGAAAGTATGCGGATCAGAATAGATAAACACGGCGATTTAGAGGTGTAGTCTTAACGAAGAAGAAGAAGAAGGAAAGAGAAGAAGAAAAAGAAGAATAAGGGGTAAATAATATCTAGACGAGTATCAACATAAGTGATGAAGGAAGGCACCACAAATACAACGTTAAGACGACTGTAACGGTCATGAAAGTAAAGAGAAAACATCAACAAAAAAAACAAGAAGAGGTTAACCGACCGTGTGTGATTAGCTTAAATAGTTGTGTGCTTCGTTTACAAACATATTTAACTTAATCTACTCAACAAGAGTTAATGTGTAGTAAAACCAACACGAGCTACCCCGCAGTGTTAAGTGTTTGCTAACTAGCTATAGCTAAGAGTTTTCATTAGTAAGCCAACCAGTTAGATTACGTGTCTGGTGAATTATTTCTGAGTGGGTGGAACCTGGAAAAAAATGAAATCTAAATTTGTAACACTTTAAAACGAAGCAGCTGATAGCATGCGTGGTCTAAAAACAATGTAATGCTCATATTTGCCAGCTAACGTTGCCAACTCTTCAGGGGAAAGTCGCTAAAGCACGATAATATGTCTTATGTCTGTGTATATGACTCGATAGTCTAATTTGCATATTGGTTTCTTTGCCATGATCATTGGCTAATCACGTTACATGATGGTACATCGAATATTTTATGGATAGTACAAAATAATAGCTTCGAAGTTGTTTAAGATAAATGACATACTGTATTTGGTTACATGTTCACGCCCTAAGTTTGCTGGGAAAGTCTTCAGCGCCCCACTAACACTGAGAAGGATAAGCAGTAGATAATGGATGCATGGGTTATATGTTGCCACAAAACTCTTTTTACGTATACAAAAGGCTGTAGCTTCCGTAAAAAAATCAGACAAATATAAGCAGTCGTAGTGAGTAGTTGTGAAGGAAATTATTCCTTCGTTTCATTACTTGTGAATACTTTCCCAACTTTCACTTTCATAACAAAATGAAGTGGTGATCAGTGATTGGGTGATAAGACTATATTGATTAGTTAGAGCAATGGGAACAATTGTAATAGTAACTTCCCTTTATATAATAACTTGATCTAACCACCTGCACATGCATGCAGTAAATCATTTAATTAGCCAATCCTGTGGCAGCAGCACAGTGCAAAATATCACCTGTGGATCCTGACGAGCTCTTTTGCTCTTGGAGCTTGTTCACTTTGGTGATTTGTGCATGCTGAAGTGTATTTGAGTTGCCAAGTGTGGCTATTTGAGTTAGTGTATCCTTACTGGCATCTTGAACCATTAAAGCATATTCATCTGACCTATAATCAGCAATTAGTAATCATTTTTAATAATCATTTCGAAAAATGTATGTACAGTATTTCAAACCATTCTTTGTAAACTCTGAAGACTATTGTTTGTGGAAAGCTCTGGATAGCAACTGTTAATGAATAATTCAAGCGAGCCCATTTGGCACCAACAACCATACCACGGTTAAAATGACAGAACTTGCGCTTTCCTCATTCGGATGCTTGTTGTGAAACGTGACTTGTTACCTCAAACAACTTCTTATTGCTTGCATTTGACCACTGCCATATCATTGGTTGATTAGATAACTGCCTAAACGAGCAAGCGTTCCTAATGAAACAGACAGTTGATATATAATATCCATAATCTAGAGAAAACCTGTAATACTGCGGGGATACGACATCCTCTGTGTGTCATATGGTCTCAATATTCCCGGAAATGCCTTAGTGTTTGTTGAAGAACATACCTTATCAAACAGCCCCATTGCACAAGGAGCAATCAAAACTACTTATATGACTTCTAACGGAAACTTCTTTCACTGGATCTTTGTGCAAGACATTGTATGTAAAGAAATATGCTTCTATTTCTGATTTTAGACACTGTAAGTGACCTATGAAACTCCCTATGAAAATGGCTACAGCTGGTCCAGTCTCCACTGAGGGCGTGAATTCTACTAGTAAGTGTCAACATTGTACAGAAGGATCTTGCATGTACCAAATCAATAATGACAACTTGCTTACAAAGCAAACACTTTTATTAAGTTGAATGCAGCATTGCTTCTATTCCGCTCTGTAAGTTGCTATATTAGTTTGTAGGTTATTATTTTGTATCGTTATTCCAATGAATAATTCTCAGAAGGTTTCTAAACATCCACACCTCATAGGAAATTACCCTCATTATATTAGAGCAATTGTCTGAGCACCAGAAATATCATTATGACTAGTTCGATATTTGTCCCTTAGATGTGATGACTCTGTTTTGGAGGAGGATTTTTTTTCAGCGAGGTACAAGTGCATGGGTGTGTGCCAGTGTGCCTGTGTTGATATTTAAGCGGATTCAAGGTCCTGTACAGCTTTTGTTCCTGCTGCATTGTTAATGTTACTAGTTGTAACAACAGTAGGGTGTGCAGGTGTGTTGTTGTTCCACAAGAGGTAATTCGGCTTGAACCCTGATCTTATGATCCACAACCCAGAGCTACCACAGCCATCATTACTTCTAAATGTTCTCCTGCTTCTTCCAGAGCAAACATTTAAAGATGATGAAAAATATCAGTAGGAGAGATTCGGAGATACATGGGAGGAAATGAGGTATTGCTCGTCAGTTGCTCAGAGGAAATAACATTTCGCGTGCGTTGAGCCTTTGTTTCATGCAAAGTGGTTTAGATTCAGGGGATCAAAACAGATTGATGACCAACTGGGGGTGTCGGGATGGCTCAATGGTAAGGCTCTGGGCCAGTGATCAGAGGGTTGGGGGTTCAAGCCTCGCACCAGACAAGCTAGCATCATTGGGTCCTTGAGCAAGGCCCTTAACCTCACTTGCTCCAGGGGCGCCGTTCGTTCTGGCTGACCCTGCGCTCTGACCCCAGCGTTCAAGTTCGTATGCTGGGATATGCGGAATAAAAACATTTCACTGCATGTATGTGTATGTGACAAATAGGATCTGAATTTGAATTTGATTTGAATTTGAACTGACCTGTACAAAACTTCTAGATCTCAGGATATTCCAAAAGAACCAATAGAGTCGGAAGCACATCTGCTTCAGCATTTTACCTTTTGTACATACTAAAATGTTTTTCTGCTAATCACGGTTATAAAGAGTGGTTATTTAAGCCCCAGTTGCGGTCCTGCCAGCTTGAACCAGTCTCACCATTCTCCTCTAACCTCGTTTAAGAACAAAGCGTTTTCCACCACTCCCTGGATTCTTTGTGCTATTCTGTATTCTAGATTCTAAATTCTAGACACTATTGTGTGTTGATAAACTAAGAAGATAAGAAGTCTGTCCTCAACAGCCCTAACAAGCCCTTAACCAGACCATGTCAAACAAACAACTGGGGTCAAAGTCACTGAGATCACTTCCCTCCCTCCTTCAGATATTTAATGTGAACATTAATTAAATACCTTTACCTGCATGAATTTTATGCACTGTGATGCAACATTTCAGGCTAACCGCATAAATGTACAGGTGTTCCTATATGCCTTTATAGTTACATGAAAAATTTCTCTATACCACTACAGGACTGGCTGGAACGCTTCGGATGGCATCTATTGAAGTAAGAATAACTTTAAATTTCTGTTTACACAAACCCATTGTTTGCCATTCTCAGAACAGAAAAAAAAATTATTGCTCTTATTACTGCAATTTCCAGGGACAGTCCTCTTTGAGTTCATCGCAGACCAATAAGAGAACCATCGGTCATCGTGGGATTGACCCTACAGGGGAGACTACATACAAAAAGGCAATGAAGTTAATGATTGTAGATGATGATTTAATGTGAGCTCGCACAGAATAGCTTACGTATATGCAATTGTGGAACAAAATCAGGTGTCATTATTGTTTTTTTGCTATGTAACTTTTGAACGTAGCCGGATCTTTATACCAGTTCATGAATTAAAAGTGCACTGTTTGTTTGTTTTTGACACTTGCTGGCTTTGACCAAATATGTAACACTCACAAACGTCTTTTGAGGTTGACGCTTGGCTTTATCATTGATATTGCCTCTTGGGCCTGTCTCCATGCCATGATTATTGTAAGACAACGACTATTGTTAAGTGCTTTGTAACCTTGCATCACTCCTCTTTCTGTTACTGATGGCTATGAACTGTGTAATGAACAAAATAGAGTAATAAAGCATAAATAAACTCACTTGTATACATTTCATCCATCTTCGTTTGTTAGACAACTTCATCTGCCCTGAAAGGTGCGATCCAGTTGGGCATTGCACACACCGTTGGCAGCTTGAGCCAGAAGCCAGAGAGAGATGTTCTTATGCAGGACTTTGAAGTAGTGGAGACCATTTTCTTTCCCAGGTGTGTTTTACATGTAAAGTTTTCATAAATTGATGCTGATGATCATAAGCATGATTAAATCATATTTCTATTATAGTTTAGACATTTATTTCCAAAATTTGTACTTTAACAAATTTGTTTATGCTCTCTTAATAGTTTCTCTTTCTTCCTCTGTGTTTGTCTGTCTGTTTTTGCTTTTACAATAAGCGAGGGCAGTAATTTAACCCCTGCACACCACCATGGCGACTTCAGGTTTAAAACCTACGCTCCGATTGCCTTCCGCTACTTCAGGGAAATGTTTGGGATTCGGTCTGATGACTACCTTGTAATGTTTTAAATTTACTTCCAAAACTATGACTTTTTTTTTTTAAATAGTAATATTTTGTTAACTGATATAAAGTTAAATGTTATTTCTTAAAGTACTCCACAAACATTTTTAAAGGATAATCCTATTGAAAATTGTTTTTCAGCAATTCAAAAAATTATAATTGATCTATGTCGTTATATGGTTATCTAATTTATTCTTTTTCTAATTTTATCCAAGTATATGACATATTCACGCTTGTCAACTATTATGTATCTTAGCTACAGTCATCTTCAAAAGTACAAGCACACTCAGCCATGGTGTTTTTTATTTTATTTTATTTTATTTTATTTTTTTTACAGTTGTGTGGTTATTTAGCTCGGTTTCACACCAAAACACACTGCAATACATTTTTTCAATTAAATCAGATGTCTGTCATAATTAATATGTTACTGTGATTAACCTTATTTAAACAGAACCTTTGTGCGTAAGTTGTTATAATTCTGGGCTTAATATCTTTATGCCATCTCCTGACACAGTGCATAATATAATGACATTTAATTAAAATCAAATTCTTGATTGTTTTGGCATGGGCTATTTGATTCCAAATTTCTAAGCTGTGACAAAAAACACCAATTTGACTTTAAATATTTTTGAGATAACTAGATGTGATAATAAATATATATGATAATATTAAAGTAGTGCTAGAAATATGTGCATCGTATATTAGTATGAATAAGCATATCTGTGTATCATTACTGTCAGGTTCATTAATATGTGTATGTGTGTTTTGCAGTATTCTCTGTGTAACGATCCTCTGATAGAGCTGTCTAACCCTGGGGCCAGTGGGTCATTGTTTTATGTCTCCAGTGATGATGAGTTCATCATTAAAACTGTCCAGCACAAGGAGGCAGAGTTCCTGCAAAAATTATTGCCAGGGTACTTTATGGTGAGAAAAGTGCATTTGTGTCTGATTTTTGTTTCTCTGTTTGATCAAAATACAGTGAGGCCTTGACTTACGAGTTTAATTCGTTCCGTGACGGAGCTCGTGACTCAAATTACTCGTACGTCAAATCCATTTTCACCATTACAATTAATTGAAATGCCGTTAATCCGTCCGGGCACCCAAAAAACACCGCAATTGTTTTGTTAAATGTTTTTAAATAAGAAAATGTGCGCATGTGTCACGGGGTTTTTGGTTTCACATAACCTCACATGCGCCACTTCTCTCTCTCTCTCTCTCTCTCTCTCACAGACACACACACACACACGCGCGCGCTCAACCTCACCCTTAATCACACGCATCTGATCTTAGGTTGCCACCTGATTAGATGGGGGTTAAATAGAGTGGTTGTGTTAAGACGGACGCGTTTCATTGATTGTAATGGTGATTGTATGTTGGATGTTTTCTGTTGAGGGTGTGATTAAGGGTGTGTCTGTGAACCGGAGCATGTGAGGTTGAGCGAGCGAGCGTGCGTGTATGCACGTGTGTGTGAAGTGTGTGTGTGTGTGTTTGTGTGTGTGAGAGAGAAGTGGTGCATGTGAGATTGTGTGTGTGTGTGAGAAGTGGCGCATGTGAGATTGTGTGAAACCAAAAACCCCGTGACACATGCGCAGTCCTCAGGCGGACGCCCGGGCCATTACCTTGGACCGTTAAAGTTTTAAAGTTGAAGTTTTAGTTGAAGTTCAACGTTATACCGAGTGAGACACGTGATGCACTGAGGCGTTCACTGGGACGTTCGCTGCGCCAACTAGCGGTGGGATATCTGAAGCTGGCTCGTAACCCGAATTTTAGCTCGCAACTCAAAGAAAAAAAATCGGCCGAGAGACGACTCGTATCTCAAGAAACTCGTTAGTTGGGACACTCGTAAGTCAAGGCCCCACTGTACTTTGAAACTATTTGCGCTTTCAAAACTTTCAGTACAATTTAGTAATTTCACACATTTTTATCCTCTTTAATATATCAGTAGTTTTTATTGTACCATTCAGAACGTGCTGCTACTAAATATACTTATCCTACCTTTTAAATGGTCATTTAAAAAACATACATATTTGCCTACATACATTAGTTGGCATTCTTAAAGCAAAATATCCAAATGAATTGGCTTTACATAGAAATATACACAAACCCTTGAAACTATAGCTATCGTATCATCAAACCTCTAAGTTAAATAAGAAACAACTTAAATGGACTATATTGTAAGAATTCAAAGCTACTTAGTGAGGCAGCAGCTTAAATTCACACACTAATGCTATTTTACTCACCAATATGGATGTTTGAAATTAGAGTATGCACATGAGTGGTTGATTGATTTGCACATTCCAATGGATTCCTGTTTTTCCACTAATTTAAACTCTTAATCTCAAAAATCACGAATTTCATGTGAAAACTTTCTCACAGAATCTGAACCAGAACAAGCGTACACTGCTGCCAAAGTTTTATGGCCTTTACTGCATTCAGGCTGAAGGGAAGAACATCCGAATTGTGGTAATGAACAACCTACTGCCGCGTGCTGTGCCCATGCACCTCAAATACGACCTTAAGGGCTCCACATATAAGCGTCGTGCCTCGCCTTTGGAGAGAACGAAGAATCGTCCCACTTATAAAGACTTAGACTTCATCCAGGACCTGCCTGAGGGCCTACTACTGGAGACTGATCATTACAGCGCACTGTGCAAGACCATACAACGAGACTGTCTGGTGAGAGAGAACACATACAACCTTGGCATTTAGTGACGTCTATGGGATTTAGTCTTCAGGCAATCAATTTACTGCAAAAGATTTGCTTCCTTATATCCAAAATAAAAAATTTGTCCGGTTATTTTTAAGCCTGCTTTTGTTAAACACCGTGTATTACGTTCATTATATTTTTTCAATGAAACATTTATCATTTTCAAAGGCAAAAGTTCCAAAATCCCGCCACTGCACAAATTACCGTTAAGCAGACTGTATATCAGCAATCAGTAACTGATTAACAACATAATCCAAGTAAATCAGACTAATCATTCAAACTTTATGTATGATACTGTACTGTATGTGACGTTTTCTTATTTGAAATTTGACATTCTCCATGAGGTTTCACACATTTGCTCAACTGCTTCAGAATCTTTTTGTATGTCGTGTCTACCTTTTAGTTGCTACAGAGCTTTAAGATCATGGACTACAGTTTACTCATGGGGATTCACAACGTGGACCAGGCTGGAAAAGAGGCATCCATGCCAATGCCTGATCAGAAAAAGAATCAAGGCCAGAAGCCCCTTTACTGCACAGCCATTGAGGCAATTCAGGGCGAGACAAAAGGAAAGGCTGCACCACAGTGCAGTGAGAGGTTAGACAAAACGTTATCATGGTGAAAAGCTTTTATTTTACATAGATCACTGGGTCTAAAAATGTGTCAAATTTACTAACCTTAACTAAGAAGAGTTGTACATATATGCGCTATGAAAGGTGTATAAAGTAGTTTAAAGCTCACCTCAGCATTATTGCAGCTTTTCATTGCATATAATTTATATACAGATATTCATGTTCAACTCTATGAAAATGGCATATTAGCTATTTTTTTTATCGCTATTATTTTACTGTATTCTTTGTATTTCCATCAATGCAGCATGGGCGGAATCCCAGCACATAACTCAAAAGAGGAGAGACTGCTCATTTTTATTGGTATCATTGACATACTCCAATCTTACAGGTACCAGGCTTTAGTAACGTTTATGTTGTTCTTGCTATTATATAATTAATTAGCACATTCTTTTATTCTTTTAGACCTGTATGAATTTGACCATTTTATATCTTTTAGGTTCGTAAAGAAATTGGAACACTCATGGAAAGCCTTGGTTCATGATGGGGTATGTAGTTTAGTAACAGCTAAACCTCTTTCCTCCTTTAGTTTAAGAATGAGGAAACTGGAAACAGGCTTGAAAGAACCTTAAATGTGCTTTTTATCATTTGCTTTGTTTGAGATTTTTTAAAAGCACACCTGTGAGCTGGTCGTTTCTGTTGAGTCTTTGTTAAACTATTCTTTATGAATAGGTTTTAGTATATTTATTATTAGTCTGGGTGGCACGGTGGCAGAGTGGTTAGCAATCCTGCCTCACACGAAGAAGGTCATGGGTTTGATTCCCGCCAAGGTTCTTTCTGTGTGGAGTTTGCATTTTCTCTCCATGCTTACACGTGTTTTCCTTGGGTAGTCCGGTTTCCTCCTGTCTCCAAACACATGCGATTAGGCATAGGTGAATTGGCTACTCTAAATTGTCCATAACAGTGAATGTGAGTGTGAATGGTTGTCTGTCTCCAAGTGTTAGCCCTGTAATTATCTGGTGATTGTCCAGGGTGTACTTCTCCTCAGGCCCTAAGTTAGCTGGAATAGACTATAGCGCCCCCGCAACCCTGAGCAGGATAAACTATATGTATATGTATTATTAGCCTTAGAACATGTTAAGCATTCACTTAATATCCCTGTGTGTAAGACAGTAACAGAAAGAGTGCATTAACGCATCCAGCCACAACTACCCTTTGAGATGTGCTGTTTTACAGAACTAATTTGCACTTTCTGATCAATCAGATTTAAGAATTCAACCATGTTACAGTATACTTTTATTTACATTAATTTTATTGTTCCAGTATGACGAACAATCAACTTGTTAGGTGTAACTGTTTTTTATAACATACATTTCATACCGAATGCATTTTATATGTATGAACACTATATACAATATACTACATGTGTTATATGCATTGTAATGACATAATTATGAGCTCACTAAGTATAAAATATAGATTTTTTTATCCATCCTTGTATCGGTCTATCCATCTATAGGATACAGTGTCAGTACACAGGCCTGGGTTCTATGCAGAACGCTTCCAGAAGTTCATGTGTATTACAGTTTTCAGAAAGTCAATCTGTAAGTCCAAATAATCTCTTGTCTTTTAAAGCCTGTTAAGGTTTTCTATGATTGTTTATTTTTATTGTATTGCAGGAATTAAGTAAGGTGACAGGAATTGTGATTTATTGCAAAATTCTTCTTTCATGGTTGTGAAGATCTTCCTAGAACTGTAGGACATATTTGCATAGCATATTATAGTATAGGAATTGTACTGCTATCGGTATCGGGCCCGATACCAAGCTCGTGTCTTGTACTCGTTAAAAATACCCCGAGACCATAGGCTGATATCTAATTTGACATTATTTGGCAGACACAGACACATTTCAGCCTCAGCAGTGTGGAAATATTAAAAACTATTTTCTTTTTTATTATGCCCTTTGGAGGTTATTGCTGTCCTATATTCATTAGTCTCCATGTGTTGTGCATGGAAAATTCTCACATCAGGAAAAAACAAAACAGGAACAGCCGTCGGTATCCGCAACTACCAGAAAGAAAAAAAAATACTGGTACTCATACTTGAAATTTATATGCCGAGCTTAGATCAGTTTTGCTTAAACCAAGGAATAACAGAGAGAAAAAAAACTTCAGTTTGAAATAACCAGGAAAAAGGTGTAAACACTTGTGGTATAGTGCCACCATCAGGTCGATTGGGCCTCATCTTGCTTGCCTGAATAACAAGAAGGCATTAGTAGTTGGGTTTAGTTGAATTGTTTTGTGCAGAGAACCTGAAGGAAAAATAAGTTACATTATTGTTTTTTTTTTATATTACGCGCACAGTGGGGTGAAAGTCACACAAATGTTCCATATCAAACAAATTTAAATGTTAATCAGAGATTACACAAAATACAGTTGAAAAAATGAAGGTTGTTAAGGGAAAACAAAATCCAAACTTACATGGCTCTGTGTGAAAAAGTGATTGCCCCTTAAACCCCTAGCAGCAACAACTGCGATCAAGCGTTAGCGATAAGTCGCAATGAGTCTGTTACAGCACTGTGGAGGAATTTCTGCCCACTCATCTTTGCAGAATTGTTGTAATTCAGCCACACTGGAGGGTTTTGAGCATGAACTGCCTTTTTAAGGTCATGCTACAGCATCTCAATAGGATTCGGGTCAGGACACTGACTAGGCCACTCAAGTATTCATTGTGTTTTTCTTCAGCCATTCAGAGGTGGACTTATTTTTATATCATTGTGTTTTATATCATTGTCCTGCTGCAGAACCAAAGTTTGCATCAGCTTGAGGTCACCAACAGATGGTCGGACATTCTCCTTCAGGATTTTTTAGTAGACAGCAGAATTCATGGTTCCATTTATCACTGCAAGTCTTCCAGGTCCAGAAGCAGCAAAACGGTCAGACCATCACACTACCACCGCCATATTGTATTGTTGGTATGATGTTCTTTTTCTGAAATGCA
Source organism: Liobagrus marginatus (assembly GCA_028566295.1). Lineage (NCBI taxonomy): Eukaryota > Metazoa > Chordata > Actinopteri > Siluriformes > Amblycipitidae > Liobagrus > Liobagrus marginatus. Next base: position 6,998,074 of record JAOUQX010000010.1, on the reverse strand, counting down.
GTGTTAATTTTATGCCAGATTTAATGGGACACACATCTTTCAAAAGGTTCAACTTTTGTCTAGTCAGTCTACAGGGTATTTCCCCAAAAGTCTTGGGGATCATAAAGATGTTTTATGGCAAAAATAAGACAAGAATTAATGTTCTTTTTGGTCAGCAGTGGTTTCCGTCTTGGAACTCTTCCACGCAGGCCATTTTGGCCCAGTCTCTTTCTTATGGTGGCATTATGAACACGGACCTTAACTGAGGCGAGCGAGGCCTGCAGTTCTTTATATGTTGTTGTGGGGTCTTCTGTGACCTCTTGGATGAGTCGTCGCTGCGCTCTTGGGGTCATTTTGGTTGGCTGCCCACTCCTGGGAAGGTTCACCACTGTTCTATGCCGTTTGTGGATAATGTCTCTCACTGTGGTTCAGTGGAATCCTAAAGCTTTAGAAATGGCTTTACAACCTTTTCCAGACTGACGGCGCTCATCAGTTTCTTTCTCATTTGTTCCGGAATTTCTTGGATCTCAGCACACTGTCTAGCTTTTGAAGATTATTTGGTCTACTTCACTTTGTCATGCAGGTCCTATTTAAGCGATTTCTTAATTGAGAACAGGTGTGTCAGTAATCAGGCCGGGGTGTGGCTTGAAAAATTGAACTCAGGTGTGCTAAACCACAGGTAAGTTCTGTTTTAACGAGGTGCAATCACTTTTTAACACAGGGCCATGTATGTTTGGATTTCGTTTTCCGTTAATAATAACAACAACCTTCATTTTCAAACTGCATTTTGTGTTTCCTTGTGTTATCTTTGACTAATAGTAAAATTAGTTTGATGATCTGAAACATTTAAATGCGTCAAACATAGAAACAAAAGAAGATACCAGGAAGGGGGCTTTTTGTTTTTGTTTACTCTCAAAACTATAAGCTTGTTTCTTTCTCCTTCCCAGTAAAAACATCTCCTGCTAAAAAAAGGCGAGGAGTCATTTCAGGGCAACGTAAGGCAAACACTACTGTGGCTGGGCAAACTCAGCATTGTCAGACATCGATTTTGAATGCACAGACAAATGTAGAGCAAACTCGGCAAGAAGAGGAATCAACTCGAATACATAGTGACAGTGTCGTGTCTTCCACCTCAGAAATTGGCGGTAAGGGATGGAGATGTGGGATGGCAGTGAATAAGTGCTAAGGAATTGCATGTTTTTTAATTATCGTTGTAATTGATGTAGTAGTTTGGTGTGTACCGTTCAGTGAAGATGTGAGATATTTGCTGTGTTGGTCTACTATATCTCTTAATGTTTTTACAGAACGGAATAACGGAAGATAGATTGCTCTAAAAAGGTACATACCCATATACACACTTTCTTCCCACAATTGTGTGTCCAACTCCGTCAGGCTTGCTTTATACCCCTATGTTTGTATCTGTGAGCATGCCATATACTGTATACCCGTATATGCCGGTGTATAAGTCGACCCCCCCATTTTTCATTCGCAAACTTGGGTTTTCTGCTATACTCGCTGTATA
>JAOUQX010000010.1:6942674-6963758 GCA_028566295.1 Liobagrus marginatus | reverse complement strand
TGATCTAGTGATGAGGTCTCTTACTAATCTTTCGAAGCACTTCATCACAGTGGAGGTCAGAGCTACTGGACGGTAGTTCAGCCAACTTTTGTTGGAAGAGAGACTCTAGTTTCTCTCCATAACGTTGTTTCGCTGATTTTATTGCTTTGCGCATGTTATAGCGAGCGGCTTTGTATTCACTCCTGTCTCCGGTCACGAGACTAGGTTTGTGGGCACTTCGGCGGGAATTAAGCGCAATGTGGACAGTTTTATCCACCCATGGCTTTCGATTTGGAAATATTTTGATAGTGGTTTCCTGAATTAAATCGTCAGCTAATTTCCCAAAAAATCCCGTGACTACATCTGTAAGTTCGCTGATGTTTCCAGAACTGCATTTGAACATATCCCAGTCTGTGTCATATAGTGCGTCTTGGAGCACGGCTGCTGATTGGTCCGTCCAGCGTGCCACTCCTCTGCTGACCGGAGCTTCTTGCTTGAGCCTGCACAAGTAATTTGGCAATAACAAAATGACGTCGTGGTCGAATTTCCCGACTGCCGGGCGTGGGAGAGCTTTGTAGCCGTTCTTAATCATTGTATAGCAGTGGTCTAGCGTTTTTTCACCTCTGGTGGCACACGTAATGTGCTGATGAAAGTTCGGTACTGCACGTTTGAGGCTAGCGTTGTTGGTCACCCGCAACAACAAGCACGGCGTCTTGGTGGAGAGTTTGGTACGAAGTTATCGTCTCGTGGAGATCACATAGAGCGCTATGTGTGTCCGCTTGTGGTGGAATGTAAACGGCACTGATTATGACCGAACTAAATTCCCTAGGGAGATAGAATGGGCGACATTTTAGAGACAGCAACTCCAGGTTCGGTGTGCATGACCGAGAGAGTGGTATGATGTCGGCGTTATTACACCAGCGACTATTTATCATAAGACATACTCTCTCTTCTTCCCCCCCGGCGAGTTTTTCTGGACTCTAGAGTTCTGTCCATGCGATGTGTTGAGAAGGAGTCGGCCAGCTGTATAGCGTGGTCTGGTATCCCTGAATGCAGCCAAGTCTCCGTGAGACAGAGGATGTTGCGGTCTCGGACGTCTCGCTGGAATTTAATCCTAGCCCTTAGGTCGTCAAGTTTGTTCTCCAAATACTGTACATTTGCTAGCAAAATAGAGGGCAGAGGAGGACGGTGAGGACGTTTCCTCAACCTGTTTCTAATTCCAGCTCGCTTACCACGCTGGCGTCTGCGGCCTCTTCTCCTTCCATTGTTCTTTAGGATTTCTGTCGGCCAATTCGTATCCGGGGATGAAAACGGCGTTCTGTGAGTATATTTCCTCCTGATAGACATAAGAGTTTCTCTACTGTATGTAATGTGATCCATGTTGTAAGGAAATAAAGAAGAAAATTGAAAAAGTAAACTAAGAAAGTTAGCAAACCGAGTGCAGAGTCGTGACCGCAGCCTACTACAGCAACGCCATCTTGCAGCTGCTCGTGTTCTGCTCATGTCCACAGTTGAACATGTCCTGTGAAACCGCTGTATGGTCTTGGCCAACGTGCTGCAGCTCAGTTTCAGGGTTTCCCATCTTCTTATAGCCTACGCCATCTTTATGTAGAGCAACAATTATTTTTTTTCAGATCCTCAGAGAGTTCTTTGCCATGTGGTGCCATGTTCAACTTTCAGTGGCCAGTATGAGAGAGTGAAAACACCAAATTTAAACACACCTGCTCCCCATTCACACCTGAGACCTTGTAACACTAACGAGTCACATGACACCGGGGAGGGAAAATGGCTAATTGGGCCCAATTTGTACATTTTCACTTAGCGGTGTACTCACTTTTGTTGCCAGCGGTTGAGATATTAATGGCTGTGTTGAGTTATTTTGAGGGGACAGACATTTCACTGTTATACAAACTGTACACTCACTACACTGTAGCAAATATATACATATTTATTTTTTAAAATGTATATATATATATATATATATACGTGCTCATTTTTGATTAATTATTTTGCATTCAAGTTGTATTAACACTGTAATTGTGTTTTTGTTGTGAAATGTGTTGTGACTGTCGTTGCCTGCCATTCCAGATGATAAAGATCTATGATAAATTGTGCGAGTTAAAGGACTGCAGCACACTGACCGGCAGAGTCATCGAGCAGAGGATTCGGTACAGCAGCACCCGCTACCCAGAAATCAACAAGAAGGTACTTGTTCTGCTGCAGCTCATCAGAGCTACAACTCCCTCTGACATTTTTGGAACCCCGGGGTCAATGGTGTTATGTGTTTTTGAGTTTAGGAGTTAAAAGAATGTGACACTTCAGGTAAACTCTTCTGAATGTAGAAAATTCCTGGGGTGATTATTGCCAAAACATACCAGTCCAGTGAAAACTGTTAAAGCGTGGGGTTTTTTTGTTTGTTTTTTCATTCTTTAGATTGAGCGATTTATAAACAGCCCTGAGGCCCGTCAGAACCCTCCAGATTTCAGGGACATCCTGCAGGTGGTGAGGCGTGCCAATGAGCGCAGCCAGCTGATGCTGAGCCGTAAGCAAGAGGTACAGATTTCTCAGGAGGTGTTCCGTGAAACCGGCAACAAGCTGCAGGAGAGACGCCACCTCGACATGGTCTACAACTTTGGTTCTCATCTCACCGACTTCTACAAACCCAGTAATTCATCTTTATCTGTGGATGTTTGTAGCGCAACACAAATCCCAATTCCAATGCTGTTCATGCTCTTGCTTTGTCGCATTCTCAAGACACGTTGTACTGCTTTACCTTCTTGAATGTAGCTGCAGATCCTGCCCTCACTGACCCCATGCTAGCCCAGAAACTGCGCTCCAACAGAGAGCTGGCGCTCAGCTCTTTAGAAAAGGTCATTAACAAATACGCACACAAACAGGACGACACGGAGGAGGAGGAACGGAGAAAACGGCTGGATAAGGAGAAACAAAAGAAAGAAGTAAAATGGGAAACAGCAGCTGGGACGTTTTTACTGAATTTCAATATGTATACCGTTCAGCAGATTTTAATTACTTTTTCATTTATTTAAACTGTTGGCACAGAGCGCCCCAGAGCAATTGACGAAAACAGATAGCGATGGGGAAAATCAACAAGAACCTGAAGAAGATGCGGAGGAGGATGAGGAAGAAGAGGAGGAAGACGATGAATCTTCAGATCCTGATATTGAGGAGGAGATCCAGGCCAGTGCAGCACAAGTCGGACCAGGTGCAATGCAGTTTGGGGAAAACAAGAGTCAAATTAATCTTTTATTAACCTTTAATCCTTAGTCACAACCGGATGTGCATGTGTCACCATGCGCAGAACGTTACACCAAGCTGAAACGTTACATCTCCAGAAAAGGAGTCTTTCAATCATTTTCTCTAACCTTCCTCGTGTTTCTAGACAACTAAAGTCTCTAGAGGTTCTAGAAGGTGACTTTGACTGCAGTATGATGGTTTTTATAAATATAGCCCTTAAAATGTAGGTCTGGAATAGACACCATGCGCTGTGTTTTTGTTGGTGTGTAGGAGAAATAAACATTTGAATTGAATAAAGCTAATGATTAATTTGTAAACTGTTTCAGACGAGGAAGACTATGAGGAGGATCACCTGAGTGTCAGCGACGAGGTGATACAGCCCAGCAGTGAGGGCTCAAACCCCATGAGTCCATCCGCTAAATCTCCTGTCTGTGGAGATGCAGGTGAAAGCAGTGATGAAGTTCCATCGTCAGCTGGCAGGACATGTGGAGACACCCCCACAGAATCCCCAGAAGACAAACCTCCTGACGTTAGTCCTCCTTCCTCGAACGACTGTGGTCACGCCGGTGTCCCATCCCTTCAGGAGAGAGAGGGCGCGCCGCTGGATTCTCCCAGCTGTCAGTCAGCTGACTCAAATAGCGTCGACCAAGCCACAGAGATTCCACCAACCACAGAGGACCGGGTCTCCACTCCACTTATGAAATCAGGGCCCGATGTGACTAACGAGACTGCAAACAGCAGGAAAAGGAAGCGGGAGTCAAAGAAGAACCACGTTGTTCAGAATGGCAACATTGGGCACGGTGGTGTGAGGTAACCACTTTGCAAAGAAAGGGTTTAGTCCAGATTTGTAATAATTAAAACCAAACTAAACCCAGTGTGTGGCTGTCCCACTGATACAGGTTGATATCTACTTATCATAAGGTTGTAACATAACTGTACCCGTTTTGAGAAACACCACAGAACTGATCTCATTACCCAAAACCGCACTGTACAGTTCAACAGGAAGATCATGAAAGTAGTCTAAACGTTACACACGTTTGAGAACATTACACATGCATGTACGAAGGTTTCAACAACATGGAAAATTCGAAAAGTTTTCTATTCTACTGAAAATATGTTTTTACCTCGTTTTAGTCTCTTCTTCTTGTTGTTCATCACAGTGACGTCTTTGTTGATGTATCCATGGACAGCAGCCCTGTTCAAGTTGACTCCACCCGGGCGGACACGCCCACTCAGGACCTGGTCAGCAGCTCCCGCTCTACACCACCCCCTAAAAAGCACAAGGCAAGTGTGTGATCGAGAGGGATGTAAATTATTAATATAATTCAAATATTAGTAGTGAACATTTGCATGTGATTTACCATTTAAAAATGTTTTCTAACCGATTTACAGTGATGGCAACCCATGTTTCTTGAAGTCATTTGTCATGCTTGTTTTCCAACTATCCCTTCACTACACACTGATGATTACCTGGATCAGGTGTGTGCAGTTAATCAAGAGCTGGGAGATACCAACATAGATGAAGTGGGGGAAGACGGTGAAAACAAGCAGGACAAAGGAACTCACGGAACATTGATTGCCATCACTGACAATTTAAAAAAGGCTCAAAATCACCTCCAGCCCCATCTAAGGTTAAATAAGTGTACATGAGGGTGTAAAAATATTTGCAGTCTGAAGCTACTTGTGGGCAATGGCCCTAACAAAAGAAATGTGGCTGTTGGCTGCATCAGATTTATAATCATTTCACACATTAATAATCGAATGGCCACCTGTTTTCTTGCATGTGGCAGGTAAATGTTGCAACGCAGTGTGACCCAGATGAGGTGATAGTTCTCTCTGATTCGGACTGAGCACCATGTCATTGCTGCTGCAAAACTGGGAGGCGAGTCCCGGACACCTCATGGTGCTGGTTCCTGTACAGACCCACAAGCCGGGTGCCTTTCTGAAGCGCGAGGGCAGCTGACTGGAGAAGCTCTTTTGAGTCAAACCGAATCCTTGGTATCCTGTCGGTTCGCTGCACCGCCCTTTGGCTCAGCCGCAGTGTCAGGGTGTGTGTTAGGGTTTTTTTTTTTTAAGGGAAATATAATTTTACTGCTCGGTTGTATTTGAATATTCTTTTTTTTTTATTATTATTTTAAAGCAGATAAAGCTTGGTCTTTCATCCCTGTGTAATTAAACTGAATTGAACAGGGAAGGCCTAATTTATTTTTCTGTTGAGTTCACTTACAAACTCAATAAAACCTATTTTGTGTAAACTCATTGTGGTGTTTGTTTCAAGTGCCATTTATTATGGCAATGAATTGGGGTGGATCATCATATTTATCCCACAGACTAGGAGCTTGTTTTTAAAGGGTTTGTGTGATGATATTCCTTCTAGGGAAGTATACAAGTGAGAAAGCTTCATTCTGCCTCATTCTAGCACTTGAAGCTGAAGACATCTGGGAGAAGTCTCACAGGACACAAATTGAAAAAATAATTTAAGCATTTTATTTTTTTTGCTCAAGCTTCATTACACCAACTGATTCCTGACAAACCCATTCATCTTTTCACACGTGCTTTCTATGTTTTGTTTTTAATGTGCTCATTTGCTCTGCAATATTTAGTTCACACAAACGGTCGTCTTTTAATTTTCTGATAAGAGGAATATGAGGAGCGCTAAATGTTAAAGCTGCGCCAAATTTTCATTAACAAAACAATCAACATTTTAAATACAAGGTACACGATGGAAGTGAAAATAAAATGTGTAATAGATATAACCTTTGCAATTACCCATTTTATGATTCGTTTAAATAGCACAGCCAAAGCCCTCGGGTTATGTGTTCATTAACACCGAAAATAAATTATTCAGGACATGTGTTAGAGCTTTTCTCCTCTCTCGCTGTGTGTTCTCGAAGCTTAAAACTCGCAACATGTTTCTTTCAATCGGCGCAGAAACCATTTTACTAACTATACATGAAATCCGAGTCAGACCATGGTCACACCAGCTCACCGGATACGGAACACTGGCGGGTCGAATCCATGGAGAAACACAACAGGCAGTACAGTACCCACATCTCTTACAGTTTCGTGTACACGTTTATCTGCTCGTAGTTTTGTTTTTTGCCCGTCTTTAGATAGCTGTGGGCACGGTGACTAGCGACTCATATTTCCGAGGGGGCGGGGTTCCCCGAACCAGGTGAAAGCTGCACGTGCAGCCGCTCGTCCACCTGCTTCAACAGACCAGGTTCTTTATTACTCCAGGATCCAGTTCTAAGCCTCGTGTACATACTGTTGGTGCTTTGTGTGTACTCTGAAACTCCGGTGATGCTCTGAGACTGGCGCTTGACAGTATATCTATTTTTTAAAATAAATATTTAGATTAATATGTGTTAATCTTCATAAGAAAGAAGTTATTTTTTCCCCATTGAATCTTTATTGTTCATAAATGTGTAACAGAATTTGTTCCATTTAACACACATAGGTTAAAACCATCTTAACATGGAGAACAGTCTGAGGTTGATGCCACTGTTCTGAAACGATCCGATTTAACACAATTACCTGTTAAATCCACATTAATGAATGTTTTCAAAGTGCTACAAGTCCATTTCAAAACATGGCAAATCAATAACAGCCTTCACAGAAGGCGAACGTTTTCAGAATTTAAATCAGAAGTAGATTTTATAACTCTTCAATTACTCGTCAGGTCATTTAGTTAGTTCTTTTATTCTATTATTATACGGCAAATTTATACTCCTGTAAATGTCAGAGAAATGAGAGTTGGAATGAATGCAGCAAATCCTTTTGTGTGTAATATCTCGTGCTCAGTTTCTTTTTAAAGTAAAAAAAGGAATTAAATAAAGTTTGTTTAGAAGCACGTAAAGATTTTACAAAGACCTCTTCAGGATGTTAAATATCTCGATGGCTTCAATACTGTACGTTGGTGTTGGTAAAAGATTTACATTTCCAGCATTTGGCAGACTTATTCAAAGCAACTTACATTGATCTCATTTATCCAACTGAGCAGTTGAGTGTTACGGGCCTTGCTCAGGGGCCAAGCAGTGGCATTGCTGGGAACTAAACCACTGCTTCTGATCAGCAGTCTTACCATCTTAATCACTGAGCTACCATGCCCCCCGAACCATACAAGTCTCTTAAAGCGTATGGGCCGGACCCCGGCTGGTAAGTCACCAGGTTACAGAGACGAGTCAATTGGCTGTGGGGACAAGTGGACATCCTGTCTGTGTTGAGCGTAGTGACTGACATACCTCGGGTCAGAAACGTGTTGTGGTGGCAAGGGGCATGTCCCAGGGATGAATGAAGGAGTACATGCAGACTGATGAATGGCTGCAGAAACCTGTGTGATTTAATAGTATTTTTACAGCAAGAGGATGAACAGCTGGCAACTGATGTGAGAGAACTATTTACTCTTTACCCAGTCTCTGTTCCAATCCACCTCACAATAACAATTTACACTAAATATTCTCAATCAAGCTATTTAGGGCCTGCGGTTTCACCCCTTAGGGTTATCGGAGATGCAGACTGGGTTCATTGGGAGTTCTACACCTAACGGAAGTGTTCATTGAACCAGCAGCTGCATCTGACACAACCTTTCATGCCAGTTCTCTGCACTGCACGTTCAGTTCGTAGCCCTTTATTTCCACACTTTATATATGATGTGTATAAAAAACATTTTGTAATATATTAGTGCTATTTTGCTAATCTGACAAAAAAAAATTCAAAAGAACATAAAATGGGTTACATCCCACACACATTAAAAACAACAGCCGTACATTGGGGCGTGCTCAATCAAGTGCTATTTTATAAGTAGCCGGATACTGGATGTAAACATACTGATGATTATTTACACAACCAGGCTAATTAAAAGTAAGGGGTTTTATTCGATTTAACATGAAATCAGGATTTCATCCTTTAAATTTGACGTTAATCTAAAGAATGTTTTCTTTTAAGGTGGAATGGTTCACAGGTTCCCTGGTGAACTGCCAGAAGTTGGGCATCACAGCCCAGATAAAATGATGCGAGTGATGACTGCCTGAAGCTGCGAGCTCTTACACACAGATCGTCATCGGATCAAGGGCTAATACTAGCCCTTGCGTGAAATTTTTTGCTTTGTAAGTAGGGTAAAGTGAGGGTGGTGGCAGAGTGGTTAGCACTCCTGCCTCACAGCAAGAAGGTCATGGGTTCAATTCCCACCCAGGGTCTTTCTGTGTGATTTTGCGTGTTCTCCATGTGCTTGTGTATTTTCTCCACAGGTACTCCAGTTTCCTCCCACCTCCAAAGACATGCGATTGGGCATAGGCGAATTGGCTACCCTAAATTGTCCATAGGAGTGAATCTGGGTATGAATGGTTGTCTGTCTCTAAGTGTCAGCCCTGCAATTAACTGTCGATTGTCCAGGGTGTACCCTGCCTCACGCCCTAAGTTAGCTGAAATAGGCTACAGCGCCTGCGCGACCCTGAACAGAATAAGCGATAGACAATGAATGAATGAGGTAATGTGATGTGCTGCCCTGCAAAAATACTCAGGAATGTATTTTTTCTATCATGAAGTTTGTCCAAATTGTCCAAAGATCAGTTCATTAACCTTTAAATATAATTACATCATAACATTTTTAAACATCCTGTGGACAGAACAAAGATACTCTTACTAGATCAACAGAATCAAAATGTTCTGAATTGAAGAATTAAATATTGATCACTGAATTCTGTCTTGTTACACGGATCACGCTCACAGCAACCACCAAGATCCTATCACAATGATGCTCAAGTGACGCTGTTTTCTCCTATACAAACTTCACTGATATCTTCCCCACAATCGCTCTGGCTTACGTCTAGGCCGAGAACCCCGGACCCGTACCCAAACATCCCACTTTGGGAATTTATCCCTAATAGAGAGCCGGGGACCGTCATGCTCAACCCACTTCTACTGCTGCTACTGCTGCTGCTACTGCTGGAGTGGTGTGGAGACATCACTGCAACGCCAGTTCTGCCTCCAGAGCTACCTTGAGTGCCCCTGTTGCCTGAAGGCTGGTGCTGGAGAGGATTTTGATTGGAAATCACAGACCCTTCTGACCCCTGATCGTCGCTCGTACCACCAACGCCACTGTGCCTTTCACAATGAGAGCGATGGCGCATGAAGCTGTCACGCCACATGAACTTTTTCCCGCAGTTGAGGCAGTCATAAGGCTTCAGACCAGTGTGTGTCTTCATGTGCTCTGTCAGGTGGTGCTTCATCTTGAATTTCTTGGAGCACACTGGACAGTGGAAAGGTCGCAGGTCTAGATGCATGTTGATATGGCGGTCTCGCATGCTCTTGTGAGTAAACCTTTTGCCACAGTGACACATAAAGACTTTGCCTGCAGTGCCAGCCCCACTGCCATCTAACCCGTCTAAGCCACCGTCCATTCCACCCGGCCCGGCCAAGTGGACTGTTCCATGCTCCAAAGCTCCCTTTAGTGACACCCCAGGTGAAGCTTCCTGAAGGCCAACAGCAGGAGAAGCTTGATTGTAGAGAAGAATCTGGTTCCCCTGCATATCCAGTGGAAAGAGCTGTGTTCTGGCAGTGGCTGATTGGACAGAGCTCAGTAATGCCGTGACGCGACCACTACTCTGGCTGGGGTTCTCCAGAGAATGATGTGATGACGCCTCAATCAAACCACTTTCAACCTTGAGGTAGTCTTCAGGTGATTGGCAGTAGTCAACCTAAACAGCAGAATGAGATTCAACTAATTTAAATACGATTACATTATGAGAAACAAGCATGCTCAGAGAACAGCACTGATGGTTGCCAGGTTTCAGCACAGTTTTCACTCAACTACAGATTAAAATCTGCAAAAGCCATGAAACTGGCTCGACAGGTTCAGATGCAGACAACACCTAAAAAAAAGTTCACATTTCTCCTGTCTTTCAAGGGAAACAAGTTACCTGTGCAACCTGTCAACTCCGCTTATAAAATGATATTTTTTCATTGTTATTAAAAAGAAACCTTTCATAAGGAAATACTGCTTCAATGACCCCAGAAACACTGTGTGTAAACCCATGAATAGAGCATGGGATGTACATTTCATATTAACATTTATTCAAAGGAGGAAAAAGGAAAGACTGCTGTATTTGTGTACTTTTCAGTGATGATAAGAAAAAATATATAAAATCTTTACTCCAAGGTCCAGGATCCCGAGCAGGAAGTCTTACATTTTTTAAAGTCAGGTCAGGTGCTTAAGAGTTACGAGTCCCACTTGACTCTTCAGATGACGCCTCCTGAATTCTGATTTCAAGCGCCTAAGTAACACCCACTAAACAATGAAATCAATAATATAACCTGATCCTCACCTGTGCGTCGACGTCCTCTCTGCTGCTAAGATCTGCAGAAAGAGTCCTGACATTAGAAATATTAAACGATCTCTCTCGTTCTCTCTCCTTTGCTAGCTCGAGCTCCTGCTCATCTTCATTTTCGCCTCCTTCTTCTCCGGACACCACGATGAAGTCGTCATCCCTGGAGCGCTCGGTTTTGACCACCACCCACTGCTTCCGCGGCATGATACTCGGCTGACTGTACATGGGGCGTTTCTGCGGCGGGGATGACTCAAGGTCTTGGTAGGATGAAACCCCGAAACTGTCACTCACTCCCATTTCCTGATCAGAGGCTGGAGTAGGTTTCTTTCTCCTGCCACTCCCCTGTTCCTGTTTCCTCGGGTACACCGGCTCCTCGTCCTCTTCCTCTTCCTCGTCGATCAGGAAAGCATCTTCTCGACTGCAGTAGTTAGGAGTGGAATGCATGCCCCCCTCTCCCACGGTTCCCATACCTGCCATGGGTCCGCCGAAACTGGAATCTTTGGGGCTGAAGTAGTTGGTACTGCTGGGAGACTGACTCTCGATCAGCGAAGGCCGAGACGGCGCTCCAGCATGCACGTGTTCTTCTGCTTCGTAAGAATCCCTGTTAGTGTCGCTGCTGCAGCGAGCGCTCTCTGAGGAGGGAGCTGTAGCTTGCGACCCAGTCGGACCTCCTCGGTCCTCTCTGAGAAGTTCTGTGCACTTGTCCACGATGTGCCACATCTGGAGCACGCTCCCGATGGTGAGGTAGTTGACGATGTCTTCACGGAGCATTTGCAGCTGGCCAGTGTAGGCACAGCGCAGCACTCTCTCAAATGCCAGAGGGTCCATCACAGCAGGGATGGACACAGTGGACATGTTCTTTAGTAGCACCTAATGGCCAGAAACACACTGTGAGCGGTTTCACATGTTATTTATATATATACTGTATATATGTATATATTATGGTAAATGTGCATCGATTGAAATCCTCACAAAGTTTTTTGCCGTTTCCCATTCAGCAAAAAGAAATCAGGGGAATCTTTTAAAACACACCATTTCACACCAGAGATGAGATTCGAAAGGAGATAAAACAGTAAAAGAATCTGTGTATGAATATCCTAGAGAAATTGTTTGACGATTGGGCTGTAAAAAGGTAAGAACCCATAGATTAAGTTCAGTTTCAGAGGTAAATACAAGGTAAACCCCATCATCGTTTTTACAATTCGATCTCTGCACATGTTTATTAAACATTAACTAAAGGTTTTTCAGCGCAGCATGGTGGCAGAGTTGTTAGCACTCGTGCCTCACAGCAAGACGGTCATGGGTTCGATTCCTGCCCATGGTGTTTGTGTGTAGAGTTTGCATGTTCTCCCTGTGCTTTGCGTTTAATTTTTCCGGGTACTCTGGTTTCCTTCCGCCTTCAAACACGTGATTGGGCATAGGTGAATTGGATATTCAAAATTTTCCATAGGCGTGAATGTGAGTGTGAATGGTTGTCTGTCTGAAAGTGGTAACTGGTAATTGTTTAGGGTGTATCCTGCCTATAAATTAGCTGGGTTAGCTCCCCCATGATCCTGAACAAGATAAACGGTAGACAGTGAATGAATGAAGAAAGGTTTTTAAAGGATCTACACTGTGGTGCATGATAAGTCTTGAGCCGACGCACAGACATGCAGTAAAATTTCAAGAGATTTCAAAAGCAACTCGAATTCGCTTAGTAATATCCGAGAATAGTCTGTAAATAAAGGAACTCCAGCATAGTTTGGGAACCCCGTGTGTGTCATCTACTAAATTTAATAGAATGCAATAGCATCAATAAAAGCCCTTAATTAAATCAGATATGGATTAAATGGATGATAATATAAGCAGAAACTTTATATGTATAAAACATAGAATTAGGTTTTTGGCCATGATTTATTTCGTGTTGGTGAGTAAAGGACACACCTGGTCATGGAAGTAAGGTGAGGAGGCAGCTAGGACGCAGCGATGTGCTTTAAAAACGTGTCCCTGCACATGTATGGAAAGGTCACACAGCTGGCCTTCCTCACGCTGCCGGTTCAGGCTGTCCAACACGCCCGCCTGCACGTTGGGGAAACACACCTGCACCATCGAACCCAAGGGCACAGCTGAGGCGCCATCACGACTGCTCTCCTCCGTAGCTGACTGCATTCCTGAGGACAAAGAAACAAAGTGATTGTGGCACACACGACTACAGCTGGTTCATAGTCACATTACACTGGATTCAGCACTCTTTGTTTTGTTTTTTTGTTTCAAGGAATCTGTCCCGTTCCCTTGACGTTTCCGTTTGCTCTCCACTTTGTATGTTTTGTTGTTGTAAGCAGCTTTAAATGGTCCTAAGCTAAAATGGACTGGTAACTTAAAAAAAAAAACACACAAAGACTTTTTTGTAGCAAAAAAATATACTGCAAATCAGATATGTTCATGTGTTCTTACATAAACATGTCTAATTTGCAGGATATTTTTTGCTCATGGAATTATGTTTGTTAGCGTTACTCAAAGAGAGACACGTGTTCCTTGTTTTTCTCAGTGAGTTTTGCTCACACTGCCTTAACGAGCTCTAAAATCTCAAACGGTAAAAATCGAAATGAGTTTTGTTTGTGAAGAGCACACTATGCTCTGTGCACACCATGCCACTGGAGACTAGAGTATAATAACCAAATTATTTAATTACTTTTAGTTAATCAATTACATTTTTATTTAGACTTTATATTCTATAATAAATTTGACTGTAATCATCCAAAATATTTATATTATAATTTATATCAGCTCATCCTCCCATAAAACTGCGTGGCCCTTGAGTTTGCCCACCCTGGTCTAGGAGTAGAGAGGTGCTGAGAGTGTCCATTAACTGTTTCAGGTCTTTCTGGAATGTAACTAGTGATGTAACACGATTATAAATGATTCGTTCTTTTTTAATCGTACTCGTTCACGTTATCCATTGACTCGCTTCTCATTCACTGAAATCCCTCCCTCCAGAGCAGTGACTAGGGCTGGGTATAATTGGAATTTTATTAATTCCAATTCCGATATAGATTCCGCTTATCAATCTGATTCTTATCGATTCCCAGTTTCAATTCCAATGTCGTGAAAAACAAAAACAAAAGCCAAATATTTTTATATCAAGCATATTTATTTTCTGTCCCATTGATTTCAGCTCAAATAACAAACAATTTCAGCTTAAATAAACAACAACCAGCATTAGGCTACACAGGAACTGAGCTTCTCAGCTACACATGTTCAAAAAAAGTTGGTGGCTGCTACTTTGTGGTGGCATCCACCACTAAATTTATCCATTACAAATAAACCCTTCCATCGATGACCCAAGCAATTTTCTATGTGAATTGAGAAAGACAAATGTATTGGAAAAGGTGTTAACACTCAAGATAACCAAACAACCAGATAAACAATCAATAAATCAATAAATAATATTAGTTCTGCATATCGGTTATCGAACACAAACATGAGAATAATCTATATCAGTATCGGTTCTAATAAATCAATATCGGTCAATCGCTAGTTGAAACCCATTTATTCACAACAGAGGGAAGAGAAGAGCTTGTCAGAAAGCAATAAAGATTCCATCTCCCTCTTTCTGTCTGTGAATGTGAAGGTTAACGTTAGTAATAAGACAGTTTACAACATAGTGATGGAAGTAAAAATCTAAAACCAATTTTAAACCGATTTAATAAACCATTTGATTTGATCTGCAACAAATTCTTCTTTTAATTATCATCATGTATGAAATTCTACTCCTAAATCAAGAAAGTTCTGAATGTAATGTTTTCATTCAGTAGGTCTCTGCTCCTCTATAACATTTAAGACACCATGTTGCTTGCGACCGTATGTGAGAAAGAAAAAAAAGAGGATGAAACATGTAGACTTTTGTAGTACAATATGTTCAATATTTTCTTTTTCTAAAACAGCATGAGGTGTGAAAGGTCAGAGTAGACTAACTTTGTGAGCGCCTTTTCACTGGCTGACAGGAGAAAACCATGTAAACACACAGCTCTAGAACACACTTTCATCAACCAGCCAGGTAACACACCTGTGCTGATGGTTAAATGATGGTTTCTAAAACCATGTGTTGGATGTTTTTATTAGATGATGTGTCCTAGTCATCTAGTCAGAAATACAAACAAACCGACTACACTAAACCCCCAACAACTAAGAGGTTCAGAGTAAATAATATCGTTCTGTCAGAGGATAGTAAGATAATAATAATAATAATAATAATAAAGGTCCTGTCAGGGTTTATTTCGCAGTTATATAGGAGTCTACAGCTATAGGAAGGTTGAGAGCTCCAGCTGTAGATCTGAGATGATTCTGACGCCAAAATGGCGGATGAGCATGAAGACCATGAGCCCATCCACCAGCCTAATGCAGTAGAGGGGTATTTAATCACCCTCGGCAATCTAAGGCTTTTTAGGGAAACTGACTGAACACAAATAATATAAAGACAGTAATGTAGTCAAATCCGTAAAACAGTAAAGGTAATACTGTTGTAAGATGTGGTTTAAGACAAGAGCACTGACACCATCATGGTGTTAGGTATATTGTTCAACCTTCACTAGATGAAGAGCAGTAAAATGTCGATATTTTGTCCAAAATTACATGTTAATCCTCACATCTGTCCCGGTGAGAGGCTTTATTCCTCATGTATGACTACTGCATGCTACCACTGCGCCGCTAGTCGCAAAAGCTCCAACTTCTCCCCCTTGTTAGCATCGAAATTAGCATGTATTTTTCTTACCACTGAACAATCTGTTTCAATGACCAACATGAGGGTGTTCGCGCAGTAATACGTCCATCTTCACCACATGAAGAAGAATAACATTTAAAAATTAAATACTCGCTTAGCACCAGAGACGCAGCTTAATGTGATCCCTTTAAGAAATCCCAGACAGGCGCACCCGGGTCATTCGGCCGACCGAAAATAGAACGCGAGGAAATCCAGTAATGTATCTGAAGGTGAGCGGAGGCTCGAGCTTCTCATTCCTAATTAATTCCCATGCTGTTTTGTACAATTTCCACTTTATATTTTGTATCTATCAAATCCCTAAAATATGGAATAGTATGATCAAGCCAAATTTGGAGCGAATATACAATTCCAGAACACACCCAGAACCTATCAGACTGATTTTTCATATCTATAAAAAAAAATCCACTATATTATGTAAATGCTTAACACATAAATAAGTGGAAGACATCAGCAAACACTATTCTGATAGAACTTCTATACATAAATGACCAAATATGTGTGGACACCTCAGTATCACACACATAAAAACGTTTGTTGTAGCATTCAATTATTCAATCACAGGAACTAAGAGACCCAAACACTGTTCCAACATGACAGCCCCTGAGCTCCATGAAACTCACGCATGGTGTGTTCTAGATGAATTGGAAGAACCTGAGTGTTCTGCACAGAGTCCTGACTAAACCCCACTAATCACCATGGGATGAACTGGTACACCAACTGCACCCCAGACTTCCTCACCCAACACCAATGTCTGATCTCACTAATACTATTGTGACTGAACAAACAAATTCTAACAAGCACTACATAACTCATTTAGCTGAGTGCCCTGTAATACAACCAAGGATTGATGTTCTTGCACCTGAGATGAATAATTGCTATCATGTATGGATTTTTGCTCCTAAATCAAGAAAGTTCTGAATGTAATGTTTTCTTTCGTTTGGTCTCTCCTCTCTGATAACGTTTACGTAGAGCTGAGATGTTAACACAAGAATGTTGGTTCTTCCCAATTAAAACAAATACAATTGTAGACACAAACACAGTTGCCTAGAACGTATTTGTATGTTGTAGCATACATTTATAGGGGTGGGCAGAAAAGGGGAGAATCCTGTGGTGTAAATCTGGGTGTCAAAGAGATATTAACCGTTTAAACTCTCTGGCAGAACACACTAATTCCAATACTTTTGGTCATTTGGAAAATGGGTGTTTACAAAACACAAAACATGACTTAAGTTGTTGAACAAATTTAGATGTAAATATCAGGAAATAAAAAAAAGCTGAAATGCAGGTCTTAAATGTCTTTAAGAAAAATAAAAGGCCTTACTGTTACTCTTATTTACAATACTTCAGGAGGTAGTGAAGGGTTTCCCGAGGTCCTGTCCACACGTATACCTGTACTTTTAAAATCTTTCTTTTAAAAGGTGTTATGACCTCATTGGCACACAACAATGAATTTTATGCTCAGTAAAATCAATGCTTTTTGTGTGTTTATTAGGTCATGTAAACATGTTAAAACGTTGCTGCGGTCTTTATATAATAATTGTACATATCTTTAGACAAATTGGCATCTACAGCACACAGCCAAGCAATATAAAAAAAAATATTGTTTTCTGAAAATATGTTTTCCTTTTAATATGTTAATCTTTTATAAAGGGTTATACAATATGTTAACAATGTGTTTTAGAAATATGAATGGCAGAGAACCCCATTGTGGTCAAATCCTAAATGGAAACACTTTTTGCCTTTTTGTCCCAGAATTCATCTCTAGTGACTTGTTTATCTCTAAAACCTTTTTTTTTTTAACCTGTGTAATAAGAAGCAGTATGAAAAAGAATACACAAGCAGAGAATCATACATCGACTTGTAAATAAACATAAAGGTAAAAGCAGAGGGAAAAATAAACAATGCTGTAAAGAATGCTGATTTGAAGGTAAAAGTTTACAGTGATTGTACTGGACCTCAACAATGTTAAAAAAAAAAAGAAAACACCCAATCTGGCAAAGAACTTGACTTTCCTCAGAAAACATCATAATGTGCCAAAAGACATTTTTGTTCATAGACAAAATGTGGAAAAAAGGAATTTGAAGACAAAAATATGATTTAAAAAAATAGCTGCCTGTCCTAATCTTTGGCAGTTCTCCAAAAAATCTTGTTATTTCTTTATATGTTTTTGTGTAACATTGTTTCATTTAGTGAAACAAAATCCAGCCAACTGTCAGCCACTGTCTGATGCAATGCGATAAAATATTCAAATCACTGCTTAATGAATCATTTCTATTCACACTTTGTAAATAGTTTATCCATTTGATGTTTCATGTACAATAACACGCTATAAAGCGATGGTAAGTTTATCATCACGTGTTTCTGGTCACATGAAGTCGTTTAACTCTGCCTCCAAGGCAGCAGCCATCTCATCAGCTTCTGAGCTACTGCCATCCTCATTTGACTCCTTACTAGACTGACTAGCCATGTCTCCATCATCGTCTCTGGTGTCCTGCAGCTTTCTCTTGTGGCCTCTAGAACACAGAATGTTGATTGTTAGCGTTATCTGTAGTAGTGACTTGATCTGCAACAAATTCTTCTCTGTTAAATGCCATCATGTATGGATTTTTAATCCTAGGGCCAAGAAAGTTCTGAATGTAAGGTTTTCTTCCAGTAGGTCTCTCCTCTATGACATTTAAGGGTTAGGGTTAGACAACCACACACATAGACGTGTCAAGGAATTTGGCTACAGTTGTCGTATTCCTCTTGTTAAGCCACTCTTGAACCACAGACATCAGAAGCGTTACCTAGGCTAAGGAGAAGAAGAACTGGACTGTTGCTCAGTGATCCAAAGTCCTCTTTTCAGATGATACAAACATTTCACTGCATGTATGTGTATGTGATAAATAGGATCAGAAAATGAAAATGAAATGAAAGTCCTCTGCCAGTGTTGGTCCACTGTTTTTTTTTTTTTTTTTTTTTTAAACCAAAGTGACCGCACAATTTTAACAAGCAATTTTAGAGCACTTCATGTTTCCTCCTGCTGACCAGCTATTTAAAGATGCTGATTTCATTTTCAAGCAGGATTTAGCACCTGGCCACACTGCCAAAAGCACCAAAAGTTGGTTAAATGACCATGATTTTTGGTGTGCTTGGCTGCCCAGCAAACTCACCAGACCTAAACCACATAGAATCTGTGATAATGTCAAGAGGAAAATGAGAAACAACATATGAAAAAATACAGATGAGCTGAAGGCCACTGTCAAAGAAACCTGGGCTTCCATACCACCTCAGCAGTACCAGACTGATTACCTTCATGCCACGCCAAATTTAGGCAGTAATTAAAGCAAAAGGAGCCCCTACCAAGTATTGAGTACATATACAGTAACTGAACATATCTTCCAGAAGGCCAACAATTCACTAAAACTGTTTTTTTATTGATCTTATAAAGTATCCTAAGTTGTTATGAGTGCATTGGTGGGTTTTTGTTAAATGTGGCCAAAATCATCAAAATTACAAGAACCAAAGACTTAAAGTACAAATGCACAGTGTGCATTGATTTATTTGCACAATTTGAATTGATTACTGAAATAAATAAACTTTTCCACGACATTCTAATTTACTGAGATGCACCTGTATGTCAGAGAGAGAGAGAGAGAGAGGATTTCCACTCAATTTTAAGTCCCCCCCCAAACAGAACTCATTTAGTTTCAGTACCTCTGTGTGATACCAGTCTGACCGCTGTCTTCTTTGGATAATGATGGCATGTTTTTGACAGACATGCTTAGGGCCTGGTGCCAATCTGTTGATTCAGTACTTTGTTTGCCACTCTCCTTGTCTTCCTCCTCTCCCACTGCTCTCTTCTCCTTCCCCTCACTCTCATTATCACTTTCCTCTCCAAGAATATCATCCACCTGCTCAGCGAAGGGGAAAAAAAAAAACATGTAGAAATGTTTAAAATCATAAACTTCACTAAAAGTATTAAAGCGTCGCTAAACTTCGTTTAATAAGTCATTTAAACTGTAGATAACAAATCTGGGCTGGGGTTTAACTGTTGAGAGTAAAACTAGGGCATAAAACATAACATACTGAGCATCTCACACTATAGTTGGGTTTATGAAGACTGATGAGGAGTTTTTGTCCCTGAATAGATTAAAGGATAAACATAAATAAATAAGTAAATAATAAACACGTACCTGCTTGTACCATCGGTCAAAATAAAGTAACAGCGCTCCACAGCGTGCATGATAACACCCACTAGCCATCATACCACCATCTGCATGTCTGCTCTCACCTCTCTGTCCATGCTGTCCAGATCCTCCTTGCAGAGCATGTAGAGCGGCAGGGTTTCAGACAGACTAGGCTGTCGTTTTCTGTGTGACTGTGCAGGCTGCTCATCATCCGCTCTGGCGCCATCGACATCTTCCTGCTGCAGAAATCTCAAATCCCTAAAGAAAAGAAAAAATACACAAGATGAACTGCAGCAAAAAATGTGTCATTTATTATAAGCTGTACAGGAGGTCGAATCTGATTGGTTAGAAAGAAAGTTATTTCTATCGCAATTCATCGTTTTAACACAGCTGTGTTTACTGCAGACTCGCTTTACGGGAGTCTAATAGCAACGGACAAGTTATAGCAGACAGTTTAAAGCATAGCGACGGCGAATGTGGATTTTGATATTGAGGAAGCCGCATCCTCGTTCAAATCAACGGTGTGCATGGCTTTAAATTTTACAGCATCGTGCCGGACATCCGTTGTGCGGCGTTTGGTTGTGGGGGGAAAAAAAGACAGTCCGACATTTAAAAATGTATGTTTGAGTCGAGCCGAAGGTAAATACCTGCACTTAATCCCACTTTAGTTGAATTTCTGACCGTTGCCAGGCGCTCCAGCAAACATTCTAATATTTAATTTAATTTTCGCATAACGCTAGCTGCTATTAATTAATATACAGGGTATTGAAACCACTTATGAATGAGCTTCACCTTTAATTTCGCGATCACTCGCTCTCAGCGTAAACGGAGAACTTCTTACATCATATATTTGTCATTGAGCTTAGGTCACTGGTAGGAAGCGTTTGAGCTGTTTTTATAATAATTGTACATAACAACAACCGTAAAATCTCAATTCAACCCCCCCCTCAACAGCTTCCCGCTCAAATGGTGGAAAGAGAATGCTAGGCTGTACCCATTGCTCTCTGTTCTAGTAAAAGCATACTTCTACACAGCAGCCACCTTAGTCCCTAGTGAAAGGGTTTTTTTTTCATCAGCGGGTAAATGTATAAATGTAAAGGATCTCAGCGTATGCAAGAAAATGTGGATATGCTTGTGGATAACGTCTTTTAAAAGATCAATGTTAGGAAAAGCACAGACAAAGTCTTAGTTTGTTTATATTAAAGATAATTATTTTATTTGTATTATTTTTTTATTTGAATTTGTTTTAAAATTGCATTTTAGTTTTGTTATTTGACATAAAAGATCATTTCATGTCAGGGCATGTGTTCACTTCTAATTTGCTTTAACTCATTTTGTTAAAAAAAAATCGTATTGTGAGATCAGTATCGTGAATCGAATTACATTGTGAGATGAGTGAATTGTTACATCTCTAGTTATTTCTATAACTCCACGAGTGTCAATCAACACGTTCATTCTGATACGCTTGTTACTAGAAAAACAACAAACAAGAAACCTGCTCCATGAGAAAGGATATCCTCCTCCTTCTCTTTCTATGTTTTTTTGCACACAAACTGAATATTTGCACAAATATACGCACACCATTGTTTACAGG
>JAOUQX010000010.1:6920988-6939608 GCA_028566295.1 Liobagrus marginatus | reverse complement strand
CAAGGTAGTCGCCAAAGAATTTCACTATATGCTGTATTGCACAATGTATATGTGACCAATAAAATTGAACTTGAACTATAATTGTGAACGTGAAGTTTATGGTTAACATTAGGAACATCAGGAAAGTAACTCATTAACAGTCTTTTTGAATGTGAGGGAGATAGAGCGAGAGAGGTTAACACAGCTATACTGTAGGCTTAAGAGCCATTCCACAGCATTAAATGACTATAAAAGGTTTAAATATCATTGCTCTGAAAGGGTAACCAATGCTTGGAAGCCCCGCCTCTTAACTCAAGTGTACCACCTGAATGAATTTTCAAAGTTGAACCACCTCAAACAGAACCTGGGTACCTGAAGTGCACTTGTTCTTGTATGAATGTTTGGGGTGAACACATAAATGACAATATTTATACTAAACAATGGTATAAAATAGTACCCAAGGGATTGGGTGTTGGGATGCAGTTCAATAAATTGGACCCTTGTTTTCAATGTATAATTGAGCAAATTATATGTACAATCAGATAAACCTTAGAACATGTTACAGAGCACAGGATGTACTGGTACCTGAATTTTAAGTGCACTTACTGTCCAGGAAGCGTCACAGACGTTTTTTGGGGATGTCGTGGCACCTGAGGACCTCTTCGGATCAACTTCCCAGTTACTGAATCATAGGTGTGCACCTCTGGAGCCAGCGGGCCTTTGGGCTGGATGGAAACAGTGTCAAAAACCGGTGCTGGGAAGGACTGTTGACCACCAGGAAATGGTAAGGGGCTATTACTTCTACAAAAAACAAACAAACAAACAAATAAATAAAAAACCATGAAGAAGGAAATAAACACCAACATCCGATCTAAAGTGACAATTTCTTACTCTGCTTCAGGTAATTAACTGGCCTAGAAAGTCTACAGCTAAACAAGTCTGTTACACAGAGACATCTATCTCTGGATTTGATGGCGATTGGAGGCTGAAAAACGTAATAAACTTCCAGAGACAGAAAGAGAGATTAATAAATCAGTATCAACAAAGAGGCGGCAGACCTATGGGGTTTCGTGTAGTCCTCTTTAAGTGGGAACAGCTGCTCATCCACTCGTTCCCATCGTTCCAAACACCCCCAAAGCCAATCCGGGTTCACTACGTGCACGTGCTTACAGGCCTGGGCCTGCCGGACTTTCTCTGTACCTGACAAACACACACGTGTATTTACAGCAATTGACCGACGCACATATGAGAAAGCTGCTTAGTGATTGGTTAGTCAGCAGTTACTGTAATTGCATTCTATGGTGTTGTCATGCTAATCCAAGGCCTTGCTAGGTGGTTGATAATTGTTTATTGTTATAGGATTGTAATTGTTTATTGTTTGTTGCTAGGTGTTGATGTGCTGCAGACTTTCTGTAGCAGGTTTGCTATGCAGTTTGCTAGTGCACAGCTAGTCAGTTTCAGTAGATGGAACCTCAGCTGGTTTCCAGTGTGTTAATTCGTTGCTCTTGTGTTCCCAGGAATGATCCCCAGACCACATTATTCCACCTTGCCTTTGAATACCCTGTTGTGTGTACCTCCTTTCTTTTGTACGTTTCATGACAGGAAAGTCTATTTAAGAACAGTTTCTTCACAGTCCGATCAGATTTATTCGATTTTTTCGCCTCTGATATCTGAAGCAGCATATTTAAACTAGTATCAACCCCATAATTAACACTGCATATAGAGGATATTAAAATCACTAAAGTAGTGCAGGCACTTCTCTCCTCACCTTGTCATCTTTCCTGAAAGTTGTCCACATGTTAAACAAACAGCTTTACCTCAAAGAACAAATACTGACTAATTATTCATTATTAATAAGGGAAAGCTGCACCAGAGCTATTACCTTTGATTTGCTATTTGATTTCCTTGCAGCAGGCATTGCTCTTAGACCATGCTGTTATAAAAAATGATTTAAAAAAAAAAAAAAGATTTGATGACTCACCAAACAGGTTTAACAATTCCACAGCACTGAGATTTAAACACAAAGTAGTTAATGCCATAATAATAGCCACCAGAAGTGGTCCAGATCCAGTGTTAGGCTAGCATAACACTATCTATTTAGCTGTTATTAATGTTATGCTATCTGTTTAATTTATGGGAGTTCCTAGGAGTTGCAAGTGTGGAAATACCTCCAACACAGTAAAAAAGATTGTCCAAGTAATTATCCGCTTTAACTTCATAGAAGCCAAAGTGCTTCCAAACGTTAGCTTTTAATTCAGAAAGTGCTGCTCGGATTTTTCGCTCATCACCATCACAGTCTTATGGTATGTGCATGCTACAGAACGTCCGGGTGGTACACTTTCCTCAGCGCTCCACATTTTGTGTTCCGTCCATGTTAGATTATCAATTAAAATTTTGAGAATCGAATTTTTGGAATTTGTGAATTGATTCAGAATCGTCCACGTTTGCATCGCGATGAATGGATTTTTTCCAAACCCCCTACATTCTGTATGGAGCTACATCTCACCTGATTAAGATGCTACAGGTAAAACTGTGTCCTGTGAAAACTATCATAAATAATATTGCATGAGCACGAGTGATTAATCTCATCGGTAGAGTGCCCAGTTTATTACACTTTCGACAAAGTTAATGTTAAAGAACAACGTTGCCTGTTCGCCATGCCAACACCAGTATTTATCAGTGCAACGGAAGTGAAAGCAGTGTAAAAAGATGCACATCTAACCTGCACGTGCTGCAATCAAGTGCGTGGTGCAGTCGGGGTCTTTGGCACTGAGAATTAGGTGCTTGCTAATTTTGGCACCCAGCGCTTTTGCATGGTAACTCTCCCTTGTACGGTCCATGGGGTAGTTTGTGGGATACAAGGCGCTGAACACGACGGTGGTGCCAGACAGCGACCTGCTCTTCAGTTCAGGGATGATCTTACGAATGTCCGGAGTCTCTGAGCAGTCCCCCTTGAGGTACGTCTCGTAGCGTGAGTAATACTCGTTATGAATACGTATTAGGATTTCCTGGAGGTAAATCAAGTGATCGTCCAGGTCAGTGTCGTCTTCCACCTCCTCCTCTTCTTCATCCACCATGCTGTGGTCTAATGACTCCTCCCCTATGGTGACTCCTGACTGCTCGCTATTTTGGGACTCGGTTTCAGGTTCCTTCCTGTCCGAACATTCGTTATCGCCCAAGCTCTCTTCATCCACATCACAGTCGCCAACGGGGACAAATCCTCCATTTTGCTCTGTCCCACAAAAATCATCATCTACGTATCCTTGTTCACTTTTGTTGGTTTCTGAGAGCTGGATGTTTTTTTTATGGGTTTCCGGAGAGTCGCTGCGATCAGCTACAGTGACATTCTCCAGCTCTACACTTTCAGCTGACTGCCTTGTCCCATCCGAATCACCCAACTCTTTTGCTTTAACATCACATTTATGACTCAAAAGTGACGTTTCTGTCCTCTTTCCATCAGGAGATGTTCTCTGGCTAGCTGACACTCCTGGAATATCTGGGAGATCAGTCGACGTTCTGTCATGCGCCAACTTTTTCTCCTTGTCCTGTTTCTGAAGGCCGTTATTCTTCCCCTCATCAGCTGATGATGCAGATAAGCTGGTGTTCTCTATGGCGTGACTGGCCAGGCTTCCTATGGTGAGAAAGGAGAGCAGACTATGGCTTTTAGCATCAGTAGCTATTTACTATAGATTTTAGCACCAGCAACTGGTGCACAGCAAGGAAATTAATTGACTTGGTAAAAATAAAATAACACGTACACGTCTGACAAACTGCTGTATTATGGAAGCTACTGAGAGGCACAACTGACCAGAATATGCAATTTTCTTATGGAAATTGTGAGTGCAAATTTTACCCGAAACGGCTGTGCGCTCTTTGTGGGTGGGGAAAATGCTGGAGCATTTTTCCCCAAGTAAAGGGAAAGATTCTGTACAACTTCCAGATTAGTGGGAAAGAAACACATATGGGTGTGATGGTCAGGGGTGCACATACTTTTGGCTAGAACTGAGGACATCTGAAAATGAACGTGTTTAACAAAACTGTTGCACTAAATAAACCATGGTGTAAAAGTTGTAACAACGTTTTTTTGGTGTGTGTGTGTCTGACCAATGTTAAAACTTGAACAAACATATTTAATAAATGAAAACAAATAGATTTAATGTAATGAATTAAACTACCTGCTGTGCTTTTTTTCCCCAGCTGGGCCTCCCGTGATCCAGGCGGGGCGTTGATGTCGCCCGTTCCCTTGAAGTAGACGTATTTTTTCACTGTAATAAGGTTAGGAGCAAACTTCCACACATCCTCTCGATCGTCGATGATGCACACCATGGAGTCTCCACACGGGAACAGATTTCTACAGAGATGCCCTGAAGTGGTTTAGGTATGGGGCTGATACATACAGTATACATATATACAACTTCTCATCTTCACACAACAAAACAAATCAGCGTAGGGAACTGCCAGAGGAGCAAACAAGGAAGTTAGAAAAGAACCCTAGCCAGCCAATCACCTCAGGTTTCCCGTCTTGGAGAACGGGTCGATGCACTCGTCTCTAGACAGGATCCGATGTGAGAACAGTTTCTTTTCGGGGTCCAAAAAACCTTTATTTGGGGGGAAGGGTGGAGAGAAAGAAAATAGGGATAATTTATACAGGAAATTTCATGTGAAAATAAATTCAGTAAAACCTGCCTTCCTAAACAAGTCAGTTCCTACACACAGCAACCTTTATTAACGTCTTGTTTATGTGCTAAAAGCTAATGAAAGCCAAAAACATGTGCGATAAAAACTGCACCCGGAAGAATCAGACAGAAATCCGAGCTATCACGGCATGCTGACCTGCAATGGTGTGCGCGTAGAGACGACTTCCAAAAGTAAATACGTGCAGCTCGTACAGCTTGGAGATCTTCTCCAGAAACTCTCTGCAGTAGGGCCGGAGGCGTGTGTGCAGCATGGGCTCTCCCCGAGCCAACTGGAAGTGAAAGATTCCCTGCATATCACAAACAGAAAAAGACCCAGAGCTGAGGATATTCTGCTGTAAAACAAACACATATACAGACACCAGAGTAACGACACGCACTGCTCTGTTCAGAGGACTCAGGCGTAGCTCACTTTTGTACGTGTATGCATATTTGGATGTCCGTGTTTCTATATTATAGACCTTTGTGGTTTCGTCAGTTCTTGTGGATCACAAGCTTACTTTAGTAGTCATGTGCTGACAGTTCTGCTCTGTGGTGTGGATGAGAGTCTGGTCCAGATCCACCATGAGAACCAGCTTCCTGTTTCT
Organism: Liobagrus marginatus; assembly: GCA_028566295.1. Classification (NCBI taxonomy): domain Eukaryota; kingdom Metazoa; phylum Chordata; class Actinopteri; order Siluriformes; family Amblycipitidae; genus Liobagrus; species Liobagrus marginatus. The sequence goes on along the minus strand of JAOUQX010000010.1, from coordinate 6,934,348 downwards.
GTGGAGCCTCTTCTGGTCCTCTCGGCCAAGCTGCTTGGCTTGCTGCTCTCAAAAGCACAGACACACACAATCAGTACCATCCATACAAGTGAAATGATTATGAGCCTCTTCTTAACTTCTCATCAGATTACAGCAGACTGTCAGGTTCTCTGAGATGAACATGTCATACATTTCGAACTATTTTCTCACGATAAGAAATATTTGAATTATTTCCTACAAAACGGATGTATACCAGCAAAAGCAAGCAACCAGGGAACTCACCTCAGAGCTGACCATCAGCTCAGGGACACTGTGCACCATGGAGACCATAGCAGTAGAGATAGGGTTGTGCTGCTTCCCATTCCTGTTCTGCATCCTTAAAAGCAAATACACATCATTACAGCCGAGAGATTAGTGCTGTATTACGATTGTGACGCAATGTTTGTGGTGTGTATGTATATACATCGATGAAACTCACTGTGTTAGATCCTGACCACACTCAGCACACAACCCCTTCATCACGATGGGATGGCTGCATTCCTCTATCCGTGCTATAACGTCCCTGTAGCACACACATAAAACCAACATGGGTAAAACATCCGGAGACCTGATTACAGGCACACACACGCACGCACACACACTCAGAAATTCCTCAATGTGGCACAGACGTGAATTCAGACTTCTGAGAATTCAACAGTGTCGTCACCACTGACTTCTACATAGACACAACCCTGCGTTTTAAGAACAGCCCCAAATCCGGCCAGAACCGTTGGTCACTGAAGACTCTAGCTTTTGGATCAAGCATGAGAACACCATGCACTGTAGCAACATTGGACTGAAAGTATTTGGAGAGCCTCACGTGTTCCTCATTCACTAATGTGGAGAAAGGGAGTAGTCAAGTCAGGAAGGATTTAATGAAGAAAGGTAAACCTGTGGGTGAATCAGCATGAATTTGTCTCTGTGATAGAAAGTGGTGTTGTGACATTTCTCTAGTTTTCAGGCAGACAGAAGCAGATGAAAGCTCGGACATATGGAAAAACGCTTTAACAACATTAACCAGGTTCTTCCTGGATGCCCCACGCCCCTCACCTCTTATCTCATCCGGTGTCACTGTCCATTATGCTGAATAGAGAAAGTGATCAGGAGAAATAAACTTTATCTCGTTAACATAAACACACATTAAATGTCGCTTCAGTCGTATTTCTCCCTGGGACATCCCTCAGTGGATAGTGTAAACACTGCTGTTTATTGTCACACCAAACCGTCAACTTCAGCAGTGACGTCACACGACGCGATTATTTTGTGCTTGTTACTTTTCCTTGAGCTAAGTTAAGTGAGTTAAGTCTAGCTCCTAGGTGTTTTCACTCACCCGGGAGATATGACCTCTCCGAGCTGATAACACAGCTCTCTCACTACTCCGGCGCGGTCAGACTTCACTTTCTTCTCCACTATCCGCCTATTCGGCTGCTCCTCCGAGCCGCATTCCGTGTCCGTGGGAATCGCTACACACAACGCGACCACGGAGTCCATCTTCACCAGAGCGCCGGGCTCCACCTTCCACTCTCGCAGTCGCACAGCGCGCGCGCCTGCCGGAAGCCGAATCTCCGTCACCTCCATCCTGAGGCCCACAGGTGCTGCAGCACCGCCGAAGTGCGCGCGCTTCTCAGCTAAGCTCTCGGAGCCTAGCGAATGGCCCTTTGTTTTAAAAAACGGCTCGAACAAAAACGAGGCTCTCTCACTGAGCCCCAAAGACTATTGACCAAACAGCCATCATTAGTCCATAGACGCACAGTTCGCTCTTCCCGCCGTAACCCGGAAGCACAACTATAAATTTCCGGAAGTAATACGCCAATAAATTATTTTAACATAATAATAGTTTTTTAGAATTGTCATTATTCAGAGGCGAATTGCGTTGAATTTATGAATGACTCTTGTTAGAGCTTTATTCTTGTAATTTACAGTTAATCGCTTAAATTCAGAAAAAACTGCATTACCCACAATCCTTCATGTTGTTTTAAATATAGATGAGGCAGTAGCCGTGGAAACAACCTAAGATCAGGTGACAACACCTGAGATGGCGCAGACAAAATCAGGATGACAAATGGGAAAGCAAGAGAACATTTCCTAACTTGCCAAAGCTATTTTATTAACATAAAATAGATATTATCTCAATTAATCACCCGGTGTTTATCCAGGTTAATTATGTTAATTACTAGTACATTACTTAATTATGTGTATATAGTTGTTATTGCGTAATTTCAGTGAATCTACTAAACGGTTCAAATTTATTTCGTCATTGTCTCTGATTAAATATAAAATGATTATGCTTATTGAAATTGATTGTTGTTACATGAGGCAAAAAAAAGATAAGTAAATTGAGGGATAGGGCTTGCAGTGCAAATTAGCGCCCAGCCACGCCCTGTTGCTCTAAATCACATTAAACAGCGAAAATTTTGTATTTAGAATACTAAATAAGACAGAAACGGTTGTGAACAAATGGTTAATACTATAAAAAAAATGCTACAAGAAATTCATTTACACATTCAATAAACTCGTGCGTCCTTCAATAACTTTTTCATTAATTAGTTCATTTCAATTCAATTCAGTTCAGTTTTATTTCTAAAGCGCTTTTAACAATAGACATTTCACCAAAACAGCTTCACAGAAGATTTGTCATTTCAAAATAAATGTGTTATTGTTTTGTAGAAAACTAAAGTTTTAATGTTATTAAGACGATAACATTTGAGATTGGTAATGAGCGCTCTGAAGATTGAAATTATTATTTTTCTTTTGTACAGTCACCGTATGAGTATACATTTATATAAATAGTATAAACAATACTACTAGTAAAACATATAAGTGATAATTATAAATAAAAGTAATCATAGCTTCCAAACACTACAACAACTACTACTACTACGACTACTACTACTTTTACTACTGTAATAATAATAATAATAATAATAGTAGTAGATTCAGTAAAAAGTGCATCAGAAACGAAAGATTTAAATAGCAAGGAATCACATTAACGTGTATACTTCTATTTAGTTAGTTTCAAGTCTACTTTTTCTTGTTTATCTGTGCCTCATTGTATAATGTGCGTGAATGCTCCTCGAAATATGTTGTCATTGTAACATTAAGAGATGAATTATGAGAAGTGGCCCCGGTGATGGGGAGAGGCCGGTAATTGGTAGCCCTGTGGCCAGTTGGTACCCGAGATAAATGTTAGAAGAAAGAGGAGGGACCAAGTGTATGTGTTAGAGAAACGCTCTTAAATAATGTGCGAATGGAAATGAGAAGGCGAGGCTAAAGAGCGCGTGGAGCTTTTCCTCTGTTCTCCTGATCTCAAGGGACCGGGGGCCTGTCCGCTAGCGTCTGTCATACCAGATTAGCAGACGGTGCACCACCTGCTCCTTCTATTAGTGCTCTAAAGAGGACGAGGGGGATAAAAGAGGGGCATGAGGGGGATGTGCATCGATGGCGTGAAAACGAGAGTGTGTGGATGCGTTCAGATCGGTTTTGTAATTTTGACCGCGAATGTTTATTAGACCAGCGCTGGGACAACTCACTTTGTGTATCACTCCGCCCGTCTGTGTGTATGTGTCCATGCGTTACCTTTAGGTCATTCCACATAAGTACACTTACTACACTTCCTGAGTGATGGATGTCTGGCTATGGGCTGGCATGGCAACACGCAACAACAATCTCTCCGGCTGTGGTTTCCTTTATGAACTCTTTTTGCTGATAGAGCAAAACAAATTCAACAACGTATTTATTCACTGTGTGTGTGTGTGATCCTCATTCCTTTCTGTTTGGGTGATATACTGTAGTTACTGACACTGAATGGGTTTCATTCATATTTAAAGAACCCAAGAACCAACCAGCGACACGATGGCAGCGTGGTTAGACCGCCTCACAGCAAGAAGGCCATGGGAGAGTGGATTCGATTTCCGCTCAGGGTCTTCCTGTGTAGAGCTTGTATGTTCTCCCCAATGTACCGGGTTTTCCCCTGGTACAGCGGTTTCCGGGGTTACCCAGCCTCACGCCCTAAGTTAGCTGGTATAGGCTCCAGTACCCCCGCAACCCTGAACAGGATAAGCGGTACACAATGGATGGAAGAACCAAACACTGATAAACGTTTCAGTGAAGATTTAAATTACTTTATTTATTTATTATTATTTTTTTTTTATAACATACTGAAAAAATCAGTTTCATGTCAATTCTTTAGCAGAGAACACTGACGTTTTTTTTTAGAATATCAACATTAAAATCGAATCATTGAACAACAAAATAACAAACCAGTTAAAGCCGGCATGTGAAGTTCCCTGCCTCCTGCAGGGAGACCAAAAGCTACATTCATCATTCAGAGGGGTGGCTCAAACCCTAAATACATTCTGTACAGATATTTCCTAACCCACTGAACAAAGGCTAAAGAAACGAGTCATAGTAGTCATGACAATAATTCCCTATCTCTGGACACCATAAACAAACAAACGAAAATCATCATATTAAAATAATATTGTTATTATTAGTAATATAAAAACAATATTCTTTTGTATTGTATGGAGTTAATTTGTAAACGGCGAAAATAAGTAAGATATAAAACCCATAGACTGAAATGTATGGGGGGTGTGTGTGCTGTGCAATGTTCTTATTGAAAGTGAGTAATTTATGTACATTCAGACAGTCAGTGAATTAACTCAGTTCCTGTTCTCACTTCTATTATAGGAATATACCTATAAACCATATATGCCTATATACGTATATGTATACGTATATATATATATATTCTCTAACCAGTATACTTTAATTTTTTTCATGAAAAAATGTTAAGCGTTGTCCTAAAGTTACCTAAAAGTCACCCTGTCTGCTTACATATTGAAAATTACACAGTTTTATTGTTAATGTCGAGTTTTTGCTGTAGAAGTCATTAGAAATAAGTTGTTATAATAGAAAACATCGTTTTAGCTCGAGCGCGTTGATAAAAAAAAACTGATTAAGGTCGCAGCTGTTGTTCTAGAACATTAATCAACATCTTACGACCAATCAGAGCATCACATGGATATAAAAGGTAAATAAGCGCGTGCTCAGTATCCTTGCTAAGGATGCTGCTGCACGGAGAGCTCGGGTTCTGATTGGACCATTCGAGCTCGCGCTCGCCCTCCATTGGTTACTACTACTAAGTACAATACGTCACTGTCCACGTAGTGCCCCGTTTTTAATAGAACCAAAACACCGTGTGTGAAAAAAAGAGTTAGGATTATATTTTACAAATGGCATCGCGCATCTGAAGCTGTTAAAGGTTTTTTTGGGGGGGCTATTTATTTATTTATTTTTGTACATTTTTTGTGTGCTTTTCCGGGTGTTCAGAAGGCGAGGTAAGTACGAGCGTGCACCAGGCTGGGTTAAGGCATTGTGTGATGAGATGATGATGGAAAAGGAAGGGATTCTGTTGACATTTTTTCCACATTAGGCGCCATTTTCAGAGCGCTGAATCAGCTGCTGAAGATTATTCGCGTCGCAGTAATCGCTCCAGGGTCAGTGCGTTCAGGGCGCCTGGTTATAGAACAGCTTTCCTCAAAGCTCTGATTAGTTGTTTTTAGTGCTTTATATTTGTCCTGGATATGATAATAGACACATTGCATCTCTCATACACAGCATCTCTCTCTCTCCCTCTCTCTCTCTCTCTCTCACACACACACACACACACACACACACACACACACACACACACACACACACCATCTCACTCCATTGTTTTTAAGCGAGTGTTTCTGTCTTCACTGCTGGTTGCTTTCGTTTCACTGATGTGTCTAAAGCATGAAAAGTCGCAAGAAGTTATCTAGATTTACCTCACTGGGTCTTTCTGCGTGGAGTTCATGTTCATGTTCTGCCCGTTCTTGCGCAGGTTTTCCCAGCTACTCTGGTTTCCTCCCTCCTCGACATGGGATTGGGTGAATTGGCTACTCTACATTATACATAGGAGTGAATGCGAGTGTGAATGGTTGTCTGTGTCGAAGTGTTAGCCCTGCGATTAACTGCCAGTTGTGCAGGGTGTAACCTGCCTCACGCCCAAGGACAGGATAATTATCAAGCATAGGCTCCATCACCCCCAGGACCTGACCAGGATAGGCACTAGACAATAAGTGAAAGAAATTGCATATTCATCACAATCATTAGAAAGTCAAATTAGAACTAAAAATATGTGTAGGAGGAGAGTTTTTCTTGAAGAAAACAGGTATTATAATAAAATATAGTAAATAAAATAAAATGAAAGAGATTCCAATTTATGTCTTACAGAAAGAAGTTATCTTTATGGCATCAAGTTGTTTTACACACATACAGAATATTTTATGTGTAACACAGCCAAAATGGAAACACAGGAATTTATGAATTGCTAGATATTGCAAAGAAGCGAGAAAGAGTATGGAACAAATAGTATTCAATAGATTAATATGTCTTTATACATCACATCTATTTTACAGCACAATGAAATGTGTTTCTTCACATATCCCAACTTAGGAAGCTGGAGTTAGAGCCCCTGCTGCAGGAGGTTGAGTGCCTTGCTCAAGGGTCCGACAGTGGCAGTTTGGCGGTGTTGAGGCTTAAATCCTGATATTCCAATAAGCTACTCAATACCAAAACCGCTTGAGCCACCACTAAGAGATTGGTCATGGGGGACTTTGGTGATTAGTGATTGGTTGTTGGAAACAGTTGTTTGTAATAGATCACCGAAAACAATGATTATTAATGATTGGTAACTGTGAATATTGAAGCTACATGGAGACAGAAGCCCCTTGAGTCATAATTTTGGTATTGATGCCTGCACTCACTTTCACAGTGTTCCTTTGCTCGGGTTGTGTCCGTCTAAAACGCAGGATGGAAATGAAGATGGAAGTTTTTTTGTTAAATGTATGTCTAGTTAAATTAGCATCTAATATTTTCCATGTAGCATCCTTCTACTCTCAAACATGCTATTAAAAATACAGAGATGAAATCTGATACACGCAGTAGGAACACGAGGGTTGTGGCATTTTGTAAATTTTTTTGTTCGTGTTGTCCAGATGGAACTGTAGGAGGTGCGATGTGAACGGACACAATTGCACACAGACAATGGTAAGATGTCTTTTGTCTGATTGGTCACCGCTGCGTGGCTGTTGCTTGCAGTTTGCATGGAGTTGCTGCTCTAATTTTTGCCAAACCGTGTTTGGACGGTCCATTCTGCTTGCTATCCGCAATCCCTTTGCACGTTTTTCGGTTGAAAAAAACAGAAACTAAATTTGGGTTCGCAGAATCAAGAGTGGCAAAAACATTGTTTAAACATCTGATCTGTGTGGTGAAACTGTCCTTCACACCATCTTCCTAGGGGCGGTTCTAGCTAAGTTACACAGAATAATTACGAGAGTGTAATTAAACAACGTTTCATAAAAGTAGCAGAAGGCGAAAGTATATGAGATGCCTGCTGAACTCCAATTGGCTGCCAGCGGCCATGCTGTTGAAGGAGCCCTATCGCTGTTAGTTATCAAGTTAAAGACTATCACAATAATGACTTGCACCATGGTATGTATGTCCCAGCTTTTGTACCCCTGGTTTCTGTCTGTTAATATAATTTAATCACTTGGTGTTGTGAGAGTGTGGTGGCCAGTTTGAGTGAGGATGTTGGTTACAAATAGTCCTGAAAAGTTGGAATGGGATGGTGGCGGATGGTGACCATATTTTTGGAGGTAACTGAGATACCAACTTTCATACTAGTATGGGATTGTAGTGCAGCTTCTTTGAGTTGTGTTTTTCAGGGGCTTCCTGATTTCAGTATGAGGTGAAATTCTCATTTTCTTTTATTTTCAGTCTGCCGATTGATATTAAAACTCACCACTTCATCCCTGATGAGGATTTTCATTGCGCTGCTTTGGACTATTGTCTTGCTGCATGAGGAAGTATCTTTTGATTAATTTGGATGCATTTTACTGTAAATGGTCAGACAGAATGTTTCTGTGGCTGTCTTAATTCATACCTGTGCCACCATTATCATTAAAGTAAGTGGTAGCTCAGTGGTTGAAATGCTGATCGGAAGATTATGGGTTCAATTCGCAGAACCACCAAGCTACCACAGCTTGTTCACTGAGCAAGATATTCTCTCTTATAACCAATTACCAGAAAAATGATGGAAAATAAACGTAATAAATGACTGAATGAATAAAATAATTTTGTCAGGAAGTTTGAACTCTTTTATTTCTCACTGGCTCTAATCAGAACTTGCACAAGTGCACTCATTCACTAACTCACTCTATGTTTGCCCTCTTCTGCATACATTCAGATCTTAAAGACACTTGTGATGTTGCTCTGAAGGGCTCTAAATATATCGATTAATCGAAAATAAATGCACCTGTTTATTATGACGTGTTTAAAAAAAAATTCCCCACACATACCAGGCTACAGATGTGAAAACGTGTTCATGTTAATGAAGTAACCTTTGTGTAAAATATACCAGCTGCTTCATCTACTACATGGTAGCGTGGTTTCAACCTGTTCTTCAACAGCGCTTTTCATGTCTGCTCTCAGAGCAGTGCTGTTTACAGTCTTACTTTCTCAAACTGACGGTGTTGTGTGCTTCTCAGCGGTTACCATGACGACAGACAAAGCAAACAGTGGACAGAAGAAGCAGGTCTGTGAACATCATCAGGAAGATGGCGAGGCTGCAGTGCAAGAGCCTGACACTATTGAACCCTTTCAGGATAGACCCTCCAGTGCACTGCTGACTCCTGAAGGCTCAGATGACGGACTGCAGTCCAAACCACACCAGAGCACTTCGGCTGCCCGTGGCCTCTCGCGCCTGTTTTCCTCTCTCCTTAAGCGCCGCTCGCAATGCTCAGAGGACGAGGGGGTCAAGATGGAACGAGGCCAAGGGAAAGAGAGCCACCTGCATCCCAAAGCTCCCATTGCAGACCCTGAACCTGAGCTACGCATTGAGGGAGATGCAGCACATGACCAGCACTCCATTAGCAGTACCGAAAACCAGGTATCGGTGAAATCACCAGATGCTTCCAGACTGGTCACCTCAGATTTGCTATATACTTGCTGTCTCTAGTTCCAGTAAAGAGCCTTTTAGGCTTGTATCTGCTTTAGTTTTCATAAAAAGAAGCGTGACCCTAATTCTTTGTAAAAAGGCTTTATAAGTTCCACATTATTGACCAATTTCTTGATGTCCTTTAATAAGATCTCTTTACATTTTAAAACAGAAGATCCACAGTTCTATATTTTCCACTTTATGACATGCTGAAATGGCTGTTGCTACATCTTTAAAAAATGTTTCCCACAGGTTAAACTGGACCCTAAAGACACCACGGAGGCTGATGAACTGAAGGCTGTAAAACAGGAAAAGAAGCAAAAGAAAGATGAGTTGAATAAAAACAGAGACAGGAAGAAAAAACTTGAGAAAGCAAAAAACATAGAGAAGAAAGAAAAGAAAGAGAAAAAGAACAATGACAAGGTAAAGACAGAAGAAGGGAACAAAGAGGCTGAAAGAGAAGACAAAGATGTAGAGGACCAGCCCCAGGCTGCGGACGAGGAAAGAGAAGCAGCAGGTGCAAGAAAAAGTGAGGGCGATGGAGAACAAGGGGGGAAGGAGAAGTCTGATGAAGAGGAAGTGAAGGCTCTGAAAGGTCAGCGTAGACCCAGGGTCCTGCAGTGCAAAGTCACACTGTTGGATGACACGCTTTATGAGTGTGAACTGGATGTAAGACACACATACATACACCAAATATTTATGAAACACCTGAATATTTGCATGTTATTAAGAAAAAAGACATGTGATGCTTGTGTTCAGAAACACGCTAAAGGCCAGGAGCTGTTTGCGAAAGTTTGTGATCATCTGAACCTGTTGGAAAAAGACTATTATGGACTGGTGGTTTGGGAGACACTAACCATTAAAGTAATTTAATTCATGCCATTTATATGTTAACTGAATTACTTTTCAGTAAAAAAAATTTACAGTTTACTCTTTCTTTCTCTCTCTCTTGCTCTGACAGACATGGCTTGACTTTACAAAGGAGATTCGACGGCAAGTGCGAGGTACACAAAAAATAATATGATGAACACATACACACATAATAAGATTCAATCACTGAAAGGTAATAAATAGACCACACACACACACACAGACCTGTAATAAAAGACACAGACACTTTTAAATGATTTGATTGTGTGTTATTATTATTATTATTATTAATATTATATTTAGGGTTCAGCTTTGATTTTACATTCAACGTGAAGTTTTACCCGCCTGATCCAGCGCAGTTATCTGAAGACATCACCAGGTACATATTCCCCCTACCCACCTTCTTCTTTTAGTGTAAGTAACTATCCTCATGTCCACATGTTGCGTCTTGTTTCTTCCTTTTCACTTTCTGCTTTTCATGTGTTTTCTATCTTCACATTGTATAGTTGGATTAGATTACAGATTAGCACGTAAATTGTTACGACAGCTCTCACGTCCTTGCTCTCTTGGCTGTAGGTATTACTTGTGTCTCCAGCTGCGTAAAGACATCATGAGCGGCCGTCTGCCCTGCTCGTTTGTCACGCTGGCCCTGCTGGGATCTTATGCACTGCAGTCTGAACTTGGCGAATATGACCCAGAGGTTCACAGCGTAGACTATGCCAAGGAGCTCAGACTTATCCCAAACCAGATGAAGGAACTGGAGGACAAAGTCATGGAGCTCCATCGAACGTACAGGTGCTTTTTAGTGTGTGAAATGTTACAAGAATTATTTAGGGAGGTATTAATGACTCTGCACTAACTCTGATTGACTGTGAATCACTGATTCTAAATTATTTTAAATGATTCTGACTGACTCTGGCTGATGACTTTGTACTGACTCTATTTTACATGGCACTGACTGTGACTGACTCTGCGTGAGTCTGATTTGAGTCTGAAAGAATCAGACTGACTCTGAATCTTGTCCTGCATTCAACTCTAGATCCATGAGTCCTGCTCAAGCAGACATGATGTTCCTGGAGAATGCTAAAAAGCTTTCCATGTATGGCGTAGACCTGCACCAGGCTAAGGTGATTTCAGAAAATTGCAATTATCTTCTTGCAGCTTCACCATGCTTGGACACTGCAGTTAAACTGGTCCCTAGAGAGCTGTGTGACTGTAACATGTTTTGGATAAGGCTCATCACAGCTAACAATCTTTTGTTCCCAGAACTTTCTTGAAACGTTCGATTTTTGCTACCAGAACATGCATTTGTTGAATTTGTACATAAGTAAAACAGTGTTTTTAGTTTTTCAGAATGTTCCAATAACATTTTCTTAATGGTCTCTTAATGTTTTTCTAACCTACAATTTCAACATGAATTATTGTTTATGGTTCTAAAAAGAAAACCTCAAAATACCTATTTTCTTTATGTTGTTATAAAAACCTCCCAGAAATGTGCTATAAATGTTTTTGGTTGCACAAAAAAAGAGAAAATTCCTAGAATGTTTTTATTTGGTTCTCCGTGAAATAACCAAACAGGAACTCTACGGGAAGGTTTTGCGTTTGCATTTAACTGGTGAGGCGTTCACAACTAGTCTGTCTCTCAGGATCTGAACGGGGTGGATATCATGCTGGGTGTCTGCTCTGGTGGGCTCATGGTTTATAAAGACAAGCTGAGGATTAATCGGTTTCCGTGGCCAAAAGTGCTGAAAGTCTCCTACAAACGTAGCAGCTTTTTCATCAAGATACGACCATCAGAGGTATGCATATATATGCATTTTTATCTAATGTTTAGAACGATTTTATATGTGTATGTATCTATGTATACATATACTGTGTGTGTGTGTGTGTATGTGTGTGTCACATCCTATGTTAGCTGGGATAGGCTCCAGCACCTTGCAACCCTGAACAGGATAAGCGGTAAACCATGAGGATGAACTTTTTGATCCTACTGACTAACTGCCTTAAGTTAGAACTAGAACAAATTTTACAACACAGATTGAATGCAATCCTATGAATGAATAAATCTAGAACAGTTGGGATGTTTTTTTAAAATTTGAATAAAATAAAAACTAGAAGACTTTTAAATCAAATAAGCCAATATTTGACTCACAATAGAACATAAATAACATAAATGCTTAACCTGAGAAATTTTACAATTTTAGGCACAAAATGAGCTCATTTCAAATTTTAAGTCTGCTACAGGGGGCATGTTTACCATAGTATAGCATCTCTTTTTTTTGTTTTTTTTTCAAAACAGTGTTAAGATGTCTGGGCATGGAGGTTATGAGTTTCTGGAGTTTTGGTGTTGTAATTTGGGCCCATTCTTGCCTGATATAGATTTCCAGAGTTCGTGGTCCTCTTTGTCATATTTTTTGTTTAATGATGCGCCAAATGTTCTCTATAGGGGAACGATCTGGACTGCAGGCGGCCAATTCAGCAAACTGACTCTTCTACGACGAAGCCATGCTATTGTAATAGCTGCAGCATGTGGTTTTGCATTGCCCTGCTGAAATACACAAGGCCTTCCCTGAAATAGATGTCGTTTAGAGGGGAGCATATGTTGCTCTAAAACCTTTATATACCTTTCAGCATTCATAGTGCCTCCCAAAACATGCAAGCTGCCCGTACCATATGCACTCCCATATCATCAGAAATGATGGATATTGAACTGCATGCTGATAACATACTGGAAGGTCTCCCCTTCTCTGTAGTCTCACTCCTCTTTAGGACACTGCGTCCGTGATTTCTTACAAGAACACCAAATTTGGACTTGTCTGACCATAGAACACCTTTCCACTATGAAAGAGTCCATTTTAAATGAGCCTTGGCCCACTTGATACGACGGTGCTTCTGGACCATATTCATGTCTTGCTTTTTCACCCATTTGTTTTCCCACCGCGCAAACCTTTTTGAAACCTGAATTGAACACTGAATTTGAAATGAGCTCATTTAGTGGATAAAAGCATTTTTCTGTTTAAACATTTTTTGTACCCATGTTTTATTGTGAATAAAATATTGGGACATTTTGATGATTTAAATTTACTTTTCATTTTATTGAAATTTAAAAAACGTCCCAACTATTGTGGAAATCAGGTTGTAGGTTTGGCTAGCTAGCATACAAAATTTGATGATGGCTGCAACATGGCCCAATGTAAGCACCTTGTTTGCCTGTGTTGACATTCATTCATTCTTCCGCTTATCCTGTTATAGTTTCTTAGTCGTCTGGAAGCTTTTTTAAACACATTCAGCACACTGGGTGATGCGTACTGTCATCATATCCTCAAATACCACCTCAAAATGATTGTGAACATCCACAAGGTGATAAATTGGCGGAAAATGGGATCAAATAAATTTGGGCAAATGATTAATTTGCATTAGAAAATTATAGTGCATAAAATATTCTAG
>JAOUQX010000010.1:6896964-6914496 GCA_028566295.1 Liobagrus marginatus | reverse complement strand
TTGTCCGGAACGAATTAACGAAGTTTCTATTCATTCTTATGGGAAAACATGTATCGGTATACGAATGTTTCAGTGTACGAGTAAAGTCCCGGAACGGATTAAATGCGTAAACCGAGGTACCACTGTGTATATATATATATATATATATATACACTGTATATAGTGCCAGTTTATTGTTAAAAATGGCGGAAGTTGTGTACGTGCTTTGCAGAGTCAGTGAAAGACGAGTATTTCTGTTATCATGAAATTTTTATTTGAAAGTGAACTAATCCATCCATTGACGTTATCAAAAGAACCTTTAAATACGTTAACATTTATTAATTAAAATTTTACCTTTGCTGTTTTTTGTTGTTAATTGACACGTTCGCTGCGTTTTGCCTGAAGTATCCAGCGATTCTAAGTTAAAACAGAAGTATGCATTGTCGTGGAAATCCACGTACTTAAAACCTGTCTGCCCTGTTCTTGTTCATAGTCTAAGGCAAAACACAAAATGGAAAAAAAAAAAGAAAATATAGAAGTACTTTATTTGCTATAGCAAAGGCATCTCACAAGATACAGACAAAAGCCGTAACCTCGGAGAAGTGTCCATCTCCTCTTTTCCGCTGCATTTATAGTCCATCATGGGTGTGGTATCTCTGGTATGTTTGTGTGTTTGTTTCTGTCTTTTCTCTTCTTGTGGTATGTCACATAACATCTTTCCTTATTGGGGGGATAAGTACTTCACTTCAGTAAATCATGCCCCTTCCTAGGGAGGGGAACACATAGCTGGAATGCGTTACATTGCTTGCACATACACACACAGACACATACTTATATAAACAAACTGATCTTAATACCTTTCTCTAATGTGTATTAAAATTTTACCACAACAGTATACACTGCTTCGTGGAGAGGTGGAAGTTTTATAACGTCATTGTGAAAAGGGTCTGTTGTATTAGAAGCTCTTAGAAGTTCTTTTACTACATTTTTTGCAGAAAACCGGTGGCTGAGTTTATTAAAGCATCTCCGAAAACCTCCAGTTTGTCTGCGGCCTCCGATGGTCACCACCGGTTTTCTTAAAAAGCTGAACAATGTGTACCTAAGAACCCTTGTGACTTTGCACAGTGCTTTATGTAATTTTACAATTGTTTGTAATCGTTTGACCCAGTTGAAACCTTGATTACAGGAGGTCTGTAGTATGTAAGTCTGAGTTCAGAGTCTACAGGTGATGGAGGTTTAATGACGATCTAATATGGCTGTCTGTTTCTTTCTCTTTGGGAATCGAACAGTCCCCGCAAGTGATGGTGCGAATGCGCAAGGTTCGAACTTATCCCCACTTTAGTGTTACAGCATGATGAAAAATAAAGTCTTCTCATCCTTGTTGTTGTGACTTGTCTTTGAGTTTGAATACAATTTATTCAGCTTTTCATTTCTTTATGTTGCTGTCTGTGTCTGGCTTTGCTCTTGCTTGCGTTACTATATGGGCTGTTACTCTTCATGGTGCTTCATTGGGCTTAGAATGTAATGAATGATTAAAGATTCGATGAATTATCTCTGCATGTGCTTTTGCATATCTGCATCTGCTTCTGTAGAAAGCACCAGCATGTTTATTAAAGTCATTTTTTGCTTGTCTCAATTTTCTCCCGTTTCAAAGGGGCGATTGTTGGGACGGCCATTTTTATTAAAAGTTTTGAATTTGATTAAACCTTGCATCAGAAATCTAGCTACTACTTTGTGTCACGAGAAGTCATGTAATCGGAAGTCATATGTGCACTTTGTTTTTGCAGCCTAACAAGAACTGGAGTCTCCGATGAATGAACAGGACAGAATTAACATAATTAAAACTGTTTGTTTTGACTGCTGGCATCATAGTAACATTAAGGACAAAACCAAACAAAAAAAAACAACATTCAATTATTTAATTATATAACAATTTTAATAAAAATAAATACGTCCACTTTATTGCCAAAGCTACCCCTAACCATTAACGGCAGAGTTTGTAGATTGTGGACCGTGACTGTGGGGCTTTGTTCATTCAGCCACAATAGTATTAGTGAGCTCAGACCAGGAGGTCTGGGGTGCAGTAAGTAATCCAGTTCATTCCAAAGGTGTTCAGTGTGCTTGAGTCAGAGTCAAGCCTATGTGCAGTTTTACTCTAACCATAACACACCATGTCTTCATGGAACTCAAGGGCTTTGTGCACAGGGGCATTGTCATGGTCTGGGTGCACACACCTTTGGCCGTGTATATATAGTTCCCCTGTTTTTTTTTACCTTTCTGAAATTGTCGTTAAAATATGAGATCAACATTCCATGCACTCTGACCAGAATTAATGAATAAGAGCCATAAATAAATGTATAAATACAGAAATAAAAAAGTAAATAAATGATATAAATCAATAAATGAAACCAAAAATATATAAAGAGGAAATAAATGAAATAAGCAAAACATTATTTTTTTAAAAATACATTTTCCAAGCCTTAAGCCGTAGAAACACTTTACCTCTAGATTTTACCCTGGACATTTCTAGTATATATTTCCACTGTATCTACACTTCTAAGTGTTCCCTCTCACCTCTGAACTAGTTTCTGTCTCACTGCATCTGATACCGAGACCTCGACTCTCATCCACATTTCACACTGAATCAAACAGCGTGTGATTTCTCTTTAATTACTCTTCCAAACTCTAAACCCTGAAATTCCTTTCCTGTTTGTGTTCTGCGCAGAAACGAGCGAAGAAAATTGAGGGGGAAACTCTTTATACCAGACACAGCAATTTAATGTTGGAGGTTTGTATCTATCTCAATTCAATTTAATTATACAGGCCTCATTTTATTTTATTTTTTTAAGATTTATTTTCAGGCTTTTATGTGATAGGACAGAGTGAAATGAAGTGGGGGAGAGAGAGTGGGGAAAGGATTGGCAAATGACCAGAGGCCAGATTTGAACCTGGGTCGCCCACAGCACAAATGCGCTACCGCTGCACCACTCTGCCGACTATACTTGTGTTTATGACATAATGCCAGCTATCATCATTTACGAAGAAATTTTAGAGCACTGCATGTTTCCTTCTCCTGACCAGCCTTTTAAAGACTCTGAACACTGCCAAAAGCATACAAAGTTGGTTAAATGACCAGACTCTTTAGTCCTTTGTAGTTTTGGAAGGAGATTTTCTAGCATGGGTAAAACTGTTATTATGAGGCATGCTTTACGCGTAAGGTTGGATGTGGTTTTAGCTCTCCAGGTAAAACAGAATAACGGAATAACACAAGGTGCCCAATCTCTGGTCAACTGTATAGTCTTGCAATTGAGCCACTGTTATTCCACCTCAGATTAAAACTACTGGAAGTGTCAGAGTGTTGCAAGAAAATATTTTGTTGTCAGCATATTCAGATGATGTAACTTTTCTTTATTGAGGACCAAGGTGACATTGAAGCGCTGACTCCTCGGCACGAGCCAACTGTAATATATTTGAAAGTTTACAAATCGGACACTGGCAGGAGCAAATTGTCCCTACAGTACCAGGTAGTCTCCAGTGGGGAAGGGCAAGGCTTAAATACCATGGGGTCCAAAACAAGAACTGGGAGGGGATAGTGGGGAAGGTGTGTGCTAAGTTGTCTCAATGTAATTGGTTTCTTCCTCAGCTTTCCGGTTGCTAACAACCTGATCGCATCCATGCTGTGGAATCAATTTAACGTTCTTGTACCTCCAGAGACATTAATAAATGATATTCAAAAGTAGATGGTGAACTTCTTCCTATCCAACACCCAATATCCAAAAGCATTTCCACATTTCCTTAAAGCTCATCCACAAGTGTCAATCTCTGCAGCCGTATAGCACCAGTAAACAGAAGCCACAAACTTTTGTACAGCACTACAACCCTTGAAAGTGCTTACAAGAAAGCGTTGTATGAAACCTGCATAAAACTTGTGCATAGCAGTCAGTTTGCTGAACTGAAGGAGCCACACTGGTCAGAACTATTGGGGCCGAACTCTTTCCCATGAGAATGTTGGAGGTCCCTGTACAAACTGCCCATAGAGAAGCAATCAGTTGATTTCCACACCCATAGTACACATTAACCACAGTAGAGGTAGGGAGTGTCTATTTTGATGTAGGGAGGAAACCATAGACCACCTGTTCTTACATTATGAGAGGAAAAAAAAGACTTTTCTCACTACTAAAAACGTGGTGTACAGGGTTTGTTACATGTGGTCAGACCAGCTTTACATACATTGGCCAATGTATATATCAAAGAAAAATATTGGTTAACTCAATTTTATAATAGGTCTGGCCAAGTTGGCAATTTGGCTAACAAGGAAAAACAAACTGCAATAGAGAGGAAAAACAGACTGCCTTCTTGAAGAATAAATTTACCAGAATTCTGCAAAATGCAGTCATTGGGGGAAATGTTATGCTATGCAGAAGAGCGTATACATATTATATACAAGAGCATATTTCATTTCATTATCTATGAAATGAAAAAAAATGAAATGAAAATGAAAAATGTATATTTCCCTGTTTTTTTTTTTGTTTTTTTTTTTAATGGGATCTTTACTTTAATCAGGTTTGGTAGTACAAGTGTGTGTTGTCTTTGACACCCCCATTAAGTTTTTGCATACAATGCTTTCATGATACTGCATTTTCTTTACCCTAAATAAAGGAAAATCGAAAAGCATTAAATGGGAATTTTTAAAGTCTCTCTCTTTCCCCTCCACCTGTGTCTCTGTAATTTCTCCCTAATTTCCCTTTCTCTCTTATGTATTAGTGCATTCGTACTTTCCATATTTCTTTGTATGCTCTTTACACACTCCTTATGTTATGTTTTCTTACTTTCTTTCTGTTATTTTTTTTAGCTTGACCCCAAACGCTTATTTTGAATCAGAAAAGTCGAAAGTGTTACACGACCGCTTCTCCCTTAGTTCACTGTGTGTCAATGCTGAGATACTAACGTGTATCACATGTACACCTGCATCACAGTGTAGTGTTTAACCGAAGATGCAGTTAAATAATGGAAAGTAATACAGAGAACAAAATAATGTGGACGCTGTGTTGGTGCGACAATACGTTTTACATTTTCCTCTTTTAATTGATTTCTACCCTCTGTTGCGATCTCATTGTTAGGATCTGGATAAGACTCAGTCAGGGATAATGCGGCACCACAGCAGCATCAGTGAGCTCAAGCGCAGCTTCATGGAGTCGGTCCCCAAGCCACGGCCAAGCGAGTGGGACAGGCGTCTGTCCACACACTCACCGTTTCGAACAGCCAATGGCCAGATGCAGAAAGATGTGGTGAGTAGGATGCTCTATAATAATTTTACAGTACTGTATAATAACTTCAGGGTTAGCAGTCTGTAATGATGTAAAAGTAAAATTCAGCTTTATTTATGATGATTGTGAAATGTTGGAATAAATAATATGATTATGTTTAATAAAAAGTTCAAGTTTAGTCATGGGCCTCGTGGGCAGCTGCCCAGGGTGGCATCTTGCTGGGGCAGCTTCAGTGCTTACTGAACTTGGACTGAACTTAGACAACTTTACTTACAATATCAGCTCTGTACAAGCACAAGCACACACTTTAAGTGCTTCCAGCCACTTGGTGCCAGCATCTATTATGACCAAGAACATCCATGAATGGACCCTGTGGACCATCCATGAAATTGAAGTGCAACCTGGACCAAGGCCACTCCCATGGCTGAAGAGAAAAAGGAGGGGGCATGTTCTGGTTTTCCTGGCATTCCCTGCAGTGTTGGACCTTGTTTTTGAGATCCCAATCCATATTTGACCACCAGACTTATGCCCTCTCTAAGCATTTCATGCGTGAAACCCCAGGATGGGCTATGTGGACCTTCTGTAATACCTGGTCCCATCCTGAAGGTGTTACAATCACCCTAGAGCCCCACAAGATGCAACCATCCCGGACTGAGAGCTCATCTTTTCTTTTCTTAAATGGTCTTAACCATCTTAACGTCTCCAATGGTGGATAACCAACACTGTAGCACAAATCATCTCACTTGACAAAACCTTGTCACTGCCTGAACATGTTTTGATATGCTTCGTGCTCACTGGTGTAACATATTAGTTCAAGCAGAAATATTAATTATTGCTCATAACTTATTGTAATCAGTTAACGTTACAATCAATTAATCAGTTTATACTGTGAACCCTCAGGCGGCCCCCTCAGATGTCAGTCGTGCATGGAAGAGCGCGAGACAGAGCTGTGCATGGGCAATTAAGCTCTGGTGCGGTCTTCTCCCTCTAAGGGTCAGTGGGCCAATTGTGCTCAAGCTTTCAAAAGTAAAGTTTAATATCCTTTGTTTTGAGCAGCTAGTTTGCATATGAGCGGGTTTGGTTTCAGATGGAGCAGAAACTATTAAAGATTCTTGTAATGCTGATACGTTGCACCCGTATGAACATATCATATACACAAGCATTTAAATCTTCAAAATACAAACTCATAGACCCCACACCGGTATATGTGAGTTTATGCTAACCATTCTTATCATAAAACCAAACACCATACAAAGAAACAAAACGATCATAATAATAAACACAATGTATTTTTTACAGACGTGACCCTGACTTAATTCTTTCTGAGAGAACATATAAATATATATATATCACAGCAAAAATGAATGGCCAAGCCTTCCTTGTCTAGCTGAGAATACCATTTCTCTGCTTTTGTAAATGTCCTCGATACAAATGCAGTAGCCTTTCCATTACATGCGACAGTATGGCCGCAATAATAATAATAATAATAATAATAATAATAAATACATTTTATTTAAAGGCACCTTTCAAAACACTCAAGGACACTGTACACTTAATTGATATACATAAAATAAATCAAGACAGCAATACAACAAACAACAGCTATTTATTATTAGATCATTTAAAATTGATCAGGGAAACCTAATTTGAATAGTTACGTTTAAGACGTAATTTAAAAGAAGCCAGACAATAACTTTCTTGTAAAGATTGTGGCCTAGAATTCCAGAGAACGAACAGCACAGCTGAACGCGGACGTCGACCCCATAGTGACTAAACAAACAGAGGGTACAACAAGAGAACCAGATCAAATCAACAAGAGAAGAGATGAAGATCGATGGTGCAAGATTGTGAAATCTTTAAAAGTGAGAAGCAGAATCTTGTATTCTACCCAATATTTAACTGGAAGCCAATGTAGATGATAGCGACTGGCGAGATAAGCTCAATGGAAGAGGTTCTAGGGTTCTAATTATATGGGCAGCTGAGTTCTGGACCAACTGAAGTTAATGAATGAGTTTGTGAGGTAACCTAAATAGAAGAGACTTACAATAATCAATGCATGCAGTGACTAGAACATGTACAAGAACTGCTGTAGAACTGGAATGTGAGAAATGGACAAAGACGACTGATGTTCCGTAGGTGGAAATATGCAGGCCGAGTAATGTTGTTCACATGTGCTTCAAAAGACAAATACCATCAAGGATGACACCGAGACTCTTAACCTAAGAAGATGGAGAGATTGTAGAATTATCTTCTTCTGCTTCTGCTTGAAGTTGTTTCCTTCGTTTACTTCCTAAAGAGTGGCCCCTAAAGTTAAATCAGCCCCATAAATTTGACTTTCAGCCCTACAGCATGCTGGAGAGCTGTATTTATTTTTAAATGCATGTTCTTGTGTTATTCGGTTCTAGTACACACCGGCTTGTCTGTATTTTCCATTCTTCAAGCTTAATAACCTATCATGTAAACGTATGTTAGATATATAATAATGGCTATTTTATCGCTGTTGCATCGAAGCATGCAATAGTTTAATCTTTCGTTGTTACTGTAGTCACCAGATGGTTAAAATAGTTGTGCTTTGTTAGACTCTGTTACAAAAGACTATGATTCCATATTCACTCCTGGTGCTGTGTGGTTGTGTGCATGTGTGAACCTAGTGAACGACAGAGATGATGAAGATATTCAGAGATCTTTCGCTGATGAAATGTCAGCCTGCTTTGGCGGTGTTGATGTCAGTCACGTAGTTTATCGCATACTCCTGAAGAATTAACAGCCTTTGATGTGGTGCCTCTAGGAGCAGGGTTGGGAATCTCTGTGCTGTATGTGGTCTCTTCAGGCAATACTTACAGCCATCCTCCATTTTTTCATGTACAGACTCCTGCAGTAAAGACGCATACATTCACTGTGTCAGAGGTGAGCAACTCTCCGATCAGCGAAACTGCCAGCAAGGAGGGTCCAATAGTGCACACAGAGACAAAGACCATCACATATGAATCTGTTCAAGTAAGAGAAACATCATGACCTCTTTTATTTTTTTTTGCCTGCTTTGCCTTTGTTGCGTATATTTTGGATTTTAACCCCATCAGACCACCAGAGGGCAACAGGGTGCATGGTGCATATTGAGGACGTTATTCACAGATCAGGCATAACCTTATGGCCACCTTCCTAATATTCTAAATGTTCCTTATATTGTGGTGGTCCCCCTTTTGCTGCCCAAACAGCCCTGACTTGTGGAGGCATGGACTGCACTAGACCCCTGAAAGTGTCTTGTGGTATCTCGCACCAAGATGGTGTATGTCCTGTAAGGTGTGAGGTGGGGTCTACTTCGCTTCCCACGTGCATCAGTAAGCCTTGGCCACCCATGACCCTGTTGCTGGCTCACCACTGTTCCTTTCTTGGACCACTTTTTATATCTTTTGACCACTGTAAACCAGGACACCCCACAAGAGTTTTGGCAATCCACTAACCCAGTCATCTAGCCAGCACAATTTGGCCCTTGTCAAACTCGCTCAAATCCTTACGCTTGCCCATTTTTCCTTCTTCAAACACAACAACGTTGAGGACAAAATGGTCATTTGCTGCCTAATATATCCCACCCACTAACAGGCCCCATGATGAATAGATAATCAGTGTTCTTCACTTCATCTGTCAGGGGCCATAATGTTATGCTGGATCGGTGTATAAGCACTGGGTGCATCAAGATGTCTGTCAATGTTGTAGGTTACGGTTCCCTTGTGTCTTGAGTCCAGTTCGTGGTGTGTTTGTCTTGTTTGTTCATTTGTTTGTAATTAAAAATGCAAGTGCATCCGCCTTCTCTCCTTGTTTCAGTTGTAACAGCCTTTGCTTTTTTTTGCTCGAGGCTTGTTTTATGGAGGAGTCGATATATGTTTAGGAACGATATGAGAAGGAATATGTGTTTCTTTTAGCCTGATGAGAACGTAGGGATGCTGCTCAACGCACAAACCATTACCTCAGAGACTTTGAGCACTACAACCACTACACAGATCACCAAGGTTAGTTACCCTGAAGCGTTAAGATCCGAGGAACGTTCTCAGGATGAGACTTTTTAGTGGTCCTGGGTTATCTGTGCAGCAGTTTAATAAGCAAACATCTATGTTTTCTCAGATGGTGAAAGGAGGAATCTCAGAAACCAGAATTGAGAAGCGGATTGTGATCACTGGGGACTCTGAGATTGACCATGATAAGGTTTAGCAAATTAATTTGATCTGTTAGTCGAATTCTTTGCAGTTCAATTTTCACTCATTAAAACTGGATTTTTTTATTTGTTTTTTATGCAGGCTTTGGCTCGGGCGATAAAAGAAGCAAAGGAGCAGCACCCAGACATGTCGGTTACTAAAGTAGTAGTGCATCAGGAAACCGAGATCACCCCAGAATAAACTCCCCTCAAACCATAGACAGGTGAGAACTGTCTGTTTGATTGAAGTGAAACATGCCTGATGAAAATTTGTATACAGTCAACGCTATAATTCAAACAAAAGAAGAAATATCTGTAATCAGTAGTCCATTTCCTGATGCTGTGCCTGTACCGTGATTTATGTGGATATGGGGGATGCAATAGTTCATTGGTTAAGATGTTAAACTGCTGATCCAAAGACCAGGGTTTGATTCCCAGCACTGCAAAGCTACCACTGTTGGGCCCCTGAACAAGGCCCTTAACCCTCAACTGTTCAGATGTAAGTTGCTCTGGATAAGAAAATGTAAATTTAAACACATCTGTGAATGTTACTGCTGTATGGTACATATTAAGGCAAGTAAGGTGTAAAGTTCAAGGAGAAAGAAAGAGAAAGACTTGGTGTTATTAGAGCTATGTGTGTATAATCGGAGAACTGTTTGTGTGAGGTGTGGTGTGTCTGGCATGGTTCCCTGCCATGATGGTTTGTATACACTTAACTCTCAGGCTGATTGTACAGGCTGTGAGTGCAAGCACATGGCACTGGATGACTTTTACGCTTAATCAAACGGGCAGTTAGCTGCTTTTGTCTCAGGATGTTCAGAAGACCCCTTTTTCATCATTTGGTATCCCGTTGTCGTAGCACGCTTTGAGTCTAGACTTTCAACTTTTGCCTCTTCTTCATCCTTTATCACTTACGTGATATCACGTTCATGCTGATTGGATAGGTGTGTTTATTACTGATTATTGACAGCTGGTTGGAATCATGTGCTGCTTAGTCAGCTTACTTAGACATTGCTCCTCCCAAACTTTGCTAATAAAACATCGTGTTGCATTTTTATTTTTGCTCTGGGGACACAACTACATTGAATCGTTTGATTTAACACAGTATGTTGTGCACCATGCAGACCTTGTGAACTTACAGATATGCATCTTGCCCATAGAAATCCCTCCCTGATTCACTTCCTCACCAGAAGGAATGCTGAAGCTCAGAACTGCAGCCTTCAGCAGCCCCTCACTCTAACCAGCAGGAGGAACACCACTGATCTCCACATCTCCACTGGCTGTTCCAAAGGATTCAGCTGTATACTGAAACCCACTTTACCTTTAGCATCACTTTTCTGTAGCATCTCCCTCTACCTCTCTTCCCCCTCTCTTTTTCTCTCTCTCTTTCTCCCTCCCCTCTCTCTGCCCTTTCCAGATGTTCACATTGCAGCTGATTGTTTCATATCAAATTGTTAAAACAAAGCAAAAGAAGACAGGATTTAAATGGTTTTAATGTGATTTTAAATGTAGATTTTAGTGGGTTTGATAAACAGTAGGTTTTTAAGACGTTTTTAAACAAAGGTACTCTGGATCTTTTTGGGGTTTCGTCACGGAAAATCGCTGCTGCATCAGAAATCTATTTTGTTCTTTGTCTTCTTTTCAAGAATATAAGTTATGGTAAACATGTTTTTTTACTTTTTTCTTCCTATAACTATTATTATTATCTCTCCAAAGTCTTTGGTCAGGAATGAAAGCGTTGTTTCTTGAGGTAGAAGGCTGCAGAGAAACAATGAATCTATGTTCTAACCCACTCATGCAGGTTTTATGTAGTCTAAGTTGTTTTGTTCCTCTTAACCAGCAATGAATAAAACAGCCCCTCAGATAGATTATTCTGCGTGTGCTAACTCGCATACTGAGACCTTCAAACAGTCATGAAGTGAGGTGATGGGGTACGTGCTTTAGACGGTGCTGTCATACAGCCGTCTTTCTATTTCTTATTGTTATAAAGCTGTCTTTCTGTTTCTTACTGTTTTGTAGATGTTGAACCACATTCTCTGATTAACAGCTTGTTAGTATCTGCTCTGCAAGAGCAAAACTTTCCTACCTTTTTTATTGTCTGTATGATGTGACTGCTGATTAGTTGCTTTTTCTCCTTGCTTGCTAGATTTTAGCTGTTATTGCACTTGTCTCTGGGTGGAGTCTCTCACGATGTTCCTGAAGTTTTCACTTCGTATGAAGTCTGATGTCCAGCAAGCCAGTGAATATGTTCCACCAAAGATTTCTATTCTTCCTACTGAACAGCTCCCTTTCTTTGTATTTCTGCTCCAAACTTCTATGTACATGACGCCAGGCAGGCTAGTAGTGTATTGAATCAAATGTGTTCATATTCTTGACACCTTAAAGAAGCAGCTTTTGATTCTGGTGGCCTTTACAAAGCAATATATACTGTGGTACATAACAGTTTGTTATGTACACATGTGGTACATATCTGTTTGAGGTATCACGAATAGCAGTGAGATGTATGGGTTAGGATATTGGTGTCTCCAATAAACTGGTTCAAGTACAAAGGCAGCTGTTAATGGCGCAGTCTGTGATGTTAACAATGAACACATCAACCCTGCAGACAACTAGGACCAGGCTGAAAAGGGTTCGCCGCACTATTAAAGTTTGGCCAAACTCCAGGTTGGCTGATGTCTCTAGACCATTTCAGACCTCATTGCCTGGATGGTGCCAGACCCTAACAGATTTGCCCCAAAAAGTTAAGTCCCTGTCGGACAGATGAGAAATCACAAAGGTAGATCAAGTAGGCAGGCAGTGGTGAAGGTTTATCAGAAGGTTGGGGTTCAAGCTGCTGCTGTGTTTTTCTTTACTCCTGTATCAAAACTACCCCTTGCCCCTTTACAGCCACATGATGTGACTATTAAATGTAATTCATGCTGTACATCACTTCAGAACACAAGCAATGAAAGTCGTAGTTGGCCTTCAAATATACAGGCACTTCGGTTCAGAGTTTTCATTCAGTGCTTGGAAGAAGATTCCATGGAAAAGTGGATGTATTCTCATGTATACAAGTCTTTGTGTTTTTGCTAGAAGGTCTCGGTGTTTATGCTTTATGACATTTAAATAGTGAACTGTTTTCCCCTCATAGAACTCTGGTGGAAAGCCTTTCCCAGAGGAAGGGAGCTCATTATAACAGGAAAAGGAATAAATCTGGAATGAGATGTTTGAAGAAGCACTTGTCAGTGTGATGGTCAGGTGTCTATATATGTCTGGAATAATAATTCTTATTTGTGTATTAGGATGCCAAATTGCACTTGAGTTTAATAAGTTTTTTTATATTCAGATTTTTAGGCATACATCAATAATGTGCCAAACCAGTCACTAATGTCTCAGTCATTACAATTAAAGTCAGAACAGTTTACATTACTGCCTAAAGTCAAGAAATAGAGCTCAGACATCTGTTTACTGTCTATCAATATTGTTTCATTTATTTGCAGTTTCATTATCCTGAACGATATCAAATTCAACTCATGTATAGTTTAAAACAATCTGCTTTTTGATAATAGTACAAATGGGATTCTGTAATGTGAGTGTTATGTCCTTTTCAGTGTTCTGTCTTTCCATTATGAAGTTTCTTCTTTTTTGTGGCTGGAGAAATTAAATGTAATGCTTTTACTATTCCTTGTTTAACTCATTTCTCGTTTCCAGAATCCACCAAAATATTTAATTTAATACCCAATTTGTCTAATTTTGTTATTTACCATGGAGTGTAGTTGTATATGTAGTCTTTAATAATTAATAGCAACACAGCTCACAGAATGAGACTCACTGAAGTGCACCAAGGCATCATCGTCTGTTACTGATTGGCTTCTGAATCAAAGATACATTCAGGTCATAGTTCATCACTAATCCCAAGCAGTCAACATTGTCTTATTTCAATATCTTTCTTTTCATCATTTCTTTGTACTAATACTTTTACCTTTTTTTGTTGTTTCTGAAGGTCCTATTGTAATTAGATTAAACATTTTTGCAATGTGTTTTGAACGATTTCGTGATAGTGTAGAACAGTTTACATATTTTGAAATAAAAGTAGTATACTCTCTGTATGGAGTGAGACGTTTTCTTTATGCTGTAGTCATTCCTCACCATACTGCATTATTAAAGTCCACATCCAGGGCCAAATCAGATAAAGATACCTCATGTGTTGGTTGTACTAGTTTAGGGCTGTAACGTGCTGCAGCGCAATCATGCTGAGTTTATCCATCATTAAACTACAGTTCAGATGTTTCACTCGGATTACGTGTGTGTATTTTGAAAGCTACTAGATTTCCTCTTAAGATTTGCCGGTCTACAGCAGACTTTTATGAGAAAATACCATATGTGTCTCATGAACACAGAACAATGGATGTTGCGGCATTCAAAAAAACTGCTGATCCATTGATAATAGAAATTAGCAAGTTTTAGAATGTGTACAAAATACAGTCCATGCAAGCGCAAAGAAATGCAAACAAATTCTCTTTCTTTATTGTGCTCCAATAAAGTCTCAAAACGGCTTGCTATGAGTTTTCCTCGTTCACAAACATGTAGAAGCAATACATACCTTGAAGACACAACATAAAGACCATAGTATATAATGCATGATAGTCTGCAAGCTATGTGCTTCGCAATTAACGTGCACCGCTACGCCTGTGCTACAACTACGTATATTGTGCCACACTGCCACCACGTGGCCAAGAAAAAGTTTACAATGAATGGCTCCAACACATCGGTCGCTTAATTGATTATGGCATAATGATATAGAGCGTGGGGTTTTGGGTGCGGCGAGGACGAAAGAATTTTCCTCCGATTTCTCAGAGACCTGAATATATTTGCATTGCAAACTATGCCGGCATGCAACCCTTGACGCACAGGATTTCATCATAGTTTTCCGCGGTTTGGTCCGGATAGCTGTTTTTGAGTGCGGCAAGCAAATTACTAAACTGGTGCTTTTTTCCTAAGTTTGTGCTTTCATGTGTCACAGTAATGATCAATCTACAGGCTAGTTAGTGCTGTAGCACATCCTGAAGTTTGTCTTGTCAGATTTTTATATTCTAGACAATTCATGTGTACCGTTTGAAATGAAGATTAATTCAATAGTTAAAAACCTTTTTGCATAGATAAAGGGCAAAATATGTTTGCAGTTACATATTAACATGGTCATGATCAGGTATATTTAATAAAAACTGACGGGGTGGAAAGGTATCATTTGTAACTTATGTTTAAAGGGAAATTATACTGAAGTTGTCCAACATTTGTACAGAATACCACCTGGTATTGATAGTCCACAGTTGTGATTACTGACAACAACAAAAATATATCTCTGTCTAAAACATCATCCTTTTTTTTTTCATTTCTCATTTACAATTTCATAGAAAATTGAGCCATATGTACCATTTCAAAAATTAAAAAGAATTCATAGAAGGCAAATCTTATTAATTGGATGTGCCACGGTGTTACTTTTGATGTGTCCCTAAGTTACTGAATGAACTAAGTCACTTTAGTCTGGGTAGACATGAATGGTTCATGTCTGTGTTGTAGGAATAGCAATAACCAACGGTAAAACTTGTCATACCCATTGTTTCCAGAGGAGATCAGAAATATATTGTTCTTGTCTTCATCTAATTTTGGAATACAGTTCACAGATCAAGCAGCAAGTCAAGATTTCCTTTCTTAATCAGAAGGTGATTTCTAGTGAGGGCTTCCAAATCATTAGGATCCTTGTATAGTTTAGAATTAGGTCAATCGTTAAAAATTGCATTTGCTTCACGCAGTTTGCAGTGCTTTGCCATAGAAGTTTCACCATTTGAATTATACACTCCCACACTCTCCATATTGAGAGCTTGGGGGGAAACTCAAATGAACTCCCTTCTGCATTTAAAAAATCAAAATGTAATCCTGCCTAGGGTTCCAAAATGTCTAGAAATGGCCCTGAAGACAGAGATTCTAGTTATCGTCCCGAAAACCAGCACACACCATTTTTCACAATTCACCTTACGTTTACAAGATGTACGGGGATGACTAGTTCAACATTCTCTTTGAAAATCATATCACCCATATTACCAAAACAGCCCTCTTCCACCTTAGAAACACCTCCAAATTTAGAAACACGTTAGTTCATGAATTTATAACCTCCAACCTAGACTATTTAATGCACTACTAGGTGGTTCTCCTCCATCACTAATAAACATGCTATAGCTAGTCTAAAATGCAGCTGCCGAGTTCTTACAAGGCTAAAAAGTATGACCACATAACCCCAACTTTATCATCCATTCACTCTAAATAGTCTATATATTAGCTCATATGTACTTATCCAGTCTTCTAACACGCTAGTCACACTCCCAATGGTGACAAAATTCAGGACTTCTGGTAGTTCCCAGAATATCAGTCCAGTAAAGGCGGTAGAGTGTTCTCATTTAGCTACAAAGCTTTGGAATAGCCCTTATGACAATGTTTGGGGCTCAGATTCTTCCAGTTTAAGCGTAGATTAAAGACACATCTCTTTAGCCAGGCATACACATAACACAAAATACAGTTTTGTATTGTATACCCCATGACCTCACACAAATATACACTATCATCTCGTGTTACCTATCATTATGTACAGCAGCTGCACTAATTCCTCTTCTCTTGGTTCGTTTTATACCCATCCCGAGACATCTGGAGATTGCACGAACGCCAGCTGTGTTCCTCTTCGTGAAGATTTCATTTATCAAGGAGATGATGCCATTCCCGTGAGGCACCTAAAGATGTAGCAGCTCCAATTGGATTCTGCTTCATGCAAGATTTGGACATTCAAAGAGAAGATGGCAAGGAGCTGCTGCTGCATCTATACTGAACTCAGATATTGAGCTGTTCTATGAGCTTGTAATGCTTTGTAATCACACTCTCCACTGTCACACAAATGAGCATAAGTTCACTCTTGAATCTGGTCCCTCTCAAGGTTACATCCTCATAGCATCTAAGGGAGATTTCCCTTGCTAAATTCTCCCCTGGCTTGCTCATTAGGGATAAATAAAATCACAATTCCATTTACAAATTTAATATTAATTAATAAAATATGTATTTTCTTTGCATATTTATGTTCTGAAAAGATGATTTGAGACAGTCAATACAAATTAATTGAATCATCTTGGAGGTGCGATGTGTTCTTTGTTTCAGTCAAATGCAACTTTCTCTCTTTCAATATTTCATTGGTAAAACAAAATCTGTGTAATATGTTTAGTATGAATACATTATCTGTTAAATTTCAAACTTAATACAGTATTTTGAGGTTTGCTTATTTTGCCTCAAAACACCTTGCTACAAACTTTTCTTCGCATAAGATGTTCACTAATTATAAGTGATAATGAAATATTTAATTCTCTAATACATTTTTTTTTACAACCCATTAGGACTTCAATAGAAAATGGCTCGTTTATAATATACATTATGTTTATTATCCATTATATCCATTTAAGACACAGTAAACACATCGGTCATTCCTTGTCTCCCACCGTAGTCACAGTCTAGCCAATGAGAGCGCCACTGCCACCTACTGTAGTGGATGTGATATTACACTTTATTGTAGTAAGGCAAAAAATAATAAAATAAAGCATGTTCCCGGGGTCAAATAACTTCTCGTCTTGGCAGTGTTTAGGACACACACACACACACACACACACAGACCCATCTGCTCAACTGATCCATCCGTTCATCTACCTGTCTAATCTATACTGTCCATCATCCACAAGCATCTGTTAACAATAAATGACACAGGACATAATGAATGTACACTGTACACAAGTGAAGAATTTACACATCATTTACCGATTCTTTTTCCACAGTAGGACAGGATTATTTTTTTTGCAATTGAAACATAATACCGTAAGTTTAATGTGAACAACCTAGTTATTGTTAATAATAATAGAAACTATTAAAATATAATGTAGCTAACATGATGCTATTTTTAACTGGTATTGATAATTATAACTCAAATGCAATGGACTAGGATGATTATATATATAATAATAATAATTGAAGATCTGAATGATTACTGACATTTTCAGATCCTATTTGTCACATACACATACACGTACA
>JAOUQX010000010.1:6868161-6878511 GCA_028566295.1 Liobagrus marginatus | reverse complement strand
AGTCGTCAAAGAATTTCACTGTATGTTGTACCACGTATAATGTACATGTGACAAATAAACTTTGAACTTTGAACTTTAACTTTGAACTTTGAAGCGTTCCAAGCTTCATAATGATACGCAATAGCTTTTGTTAAATACTGCATTTTAAGACCAGAATTAAAAATAAATGACACCAAGAATACCGACCATAGAAAATCAGATATCGTTTGACTCTTTAGATTGCCTCAAGACATCTAAAGAGACCACATTTATGATATTATACCAAAATATACAAAAGAATACTCATATTTATGCTGTTAATAGCAGAAAGAGGGTTATAATTAATCATAACAAATTATGCACTAGCACAGAGCATCAAAAGAAAATTATTTGAAAAAGCCAAATTCAAATAAAAGATTTTATTTCTTTTAACACCAGTAAGTGGCTCTGTTACGTAACTTTGTATTTCAGGACATCTGTGATTTGTAGGCTTTATAGTCATTAAGCTGCCATTATTTTAGTCATGTCTGTGACATCATCTTGACTGTCAGCCTCATATAGGCTGTGAAAACCTCAAAAATAGCTTCAAGTTGCAATCATGTTTATAATCATAACTTTTGACTCATAGGTCCTAGAAACAATAGGTTACTGTCATAACCCATGACTCTCTGAAACATCGAGTGGAGAGCTCCACCTATGGGAAGGGCTTCCACAACTGACCTCTGTAGAAGCATCCAATTGCACCAAGTCTGGCTAGACAGATAAGTAAGGCCATGCCCCCTTACCTGAGAGCATAAAAGGCCTGCACGCATCACTATTCTCCAGTAAATGTATTCGCTTCTTGTGCTTGTCCCTCTCCTGGTTGGTGGCGCTCTGACTTCATACAGTATTAGTTCTTTGAGGTAAAGCTGTTTAACATGTGGACAATTTTCAGGAAAGATAGTAAGGTGAGAAGAGAAATGTCTACTTTTGTGATTTTAATATCCACTATATACAGTTTAAATTATGGGGCTGATACTAGTTTAAATATACTGGTTCAGATATCAGCGTGGAAAAAATAGAAGAAATCTGATTAGACTGTGAAGAGGCTTTCCTTAAATATTAGAATTTCCTATCATGAAATGTACATAAGAAAGGAGGATCACACAACAGGGTATACAAAGACAGGATTCAATTCAATTTCAAATTTTATTTTATTTCTAAAGTGCTTTTAACAATATACATTGTCCCAAAGCAGCTTTACAGAAGATAAGATAATGCTAGGAAGAAACCTTAGAGGAAACAGACTCAAGGGGAACCCATCCTCATGTGGGAGACAGCAGATTTTGTAGTTACATAATCATGTACATATCATACAGTGATATGCAGTCTAAATATAATCATATGTTCAGTCTATACACGTCCTTGTTCACCTGTCCATCAGTCAGCAGTGATCACCTTCAACCAGAGGAAGGGCATTGGCAAGGGAAGGACTGAGACAGCCAGGAATACTGGGAGCTTGGGAGCAGCAGGTATAACTCGGCAGAAAGACAGAATGTGAGAGGTATTGGGTATGGTCATGTCACTGGTAAATACAATGTACACTACTAACAAGGTTCAGGAAGGTACTACGGAAGTAGCTTGACCCCTTGATCTGCTCCTTAACCTGAGAGAGAACTATTTCTAATAAGCTTGACTGAACAAATGTGTTTTTAGCCTCGACTTAAACACTGAGACTGTGGTTGAGTCCAGAATACAAATTGGGAGACTGTTAGATAACTGTAGGGCTTTGTAAAAGAGGGCCTCTGCCACCTCCGTAGCTTTTGCGTAAAATAGTGCTTAATTTCCTACAGAAATGTTTAATTTTTAAGCAGACATTTCTTTCCTTTTCTGTGTTTCTTGACCTTGTGACATAAATCATCTTTCCTGGACATTTCCCCCATGTTAAACAAAAGATAATCGTTTAATAATCACATCGCAGCCCTCTGAATCGTAATCGAATTGAATCGTGAGGCGCATTGGGATTCACACCCCTAGTGTAGGAAGCCATAAATTCAAGTCTGCCCACGGAGGGCGCCATGTCACAGACAACACTGCTTTACATATACCGCTTGGGTTTTTTTGTCTTGCACATTTTGAAACTGTGTTTTGAAACATTGTCTTAAAATCGCAAATGTTAATACTTTCAAATAAGTGAACTAAACTTAACTAAAGTGTTTATTACTTATACTTTAGAAATGTTTATTAGTAACATCTTTCAGTTTTTAATTAATGCTTCTTCAATACCATAAATGTATACCGAATATGCAGAATATTTCTGTAATATGTACATGTATTAATTATATGCTAATACACATAAAGCGTGCTAAATCTGAGTCTAAACCGAATTCAGTTGAGTTAAGCGAGTGAGAAAGAACGGGGAAGTCTGCGGAAAAAGTAGTTCCTATTCCTACCTACGGGTTTCTTTCTTTCATTATAAATTGCCGATATGGTATTAAGTTTGTATGATAAATATATATATATAAAGTAGTTGTTTTATCTCATAATCAATTTTTTTTTAAAATAAACATGCTCAGCAGTAGCGGTAGCTCAATATCACTCCCCCGGTCCCAGCAGCCAGGAAGTGGCTGGAGAGCACTTCCGGCTTGCACTGGGATGGCGGATGTTGGTGAAAAAGAATCGGTGAGGAATTATCAAATAGCGTTTGAGAAGATCGACCTGAACGCCAGTCGATATCCATACTGTATCGTGTGGACACCAATCCCCTTGTTATCGTGAGTTGTTTTAGTAGGAGAGTTTGTTTTTGTTTTAGGATGAAATGTTTTTCATGATTCTGGTTTCAAAAAATTTCAAATACGTTTTAGTAATAGGAAGACGTTCAGATAAATGTTTCTAGAGCAGAATGAAAACTATCAATGATGGAAATTAAAAAACGCAGGAAAGTTCTTATATTACAAGAAAGTAACCCAGGACTCCGTGTACATTAAATGCCATCAAAATATGACTCATACGAGGTCCACACCACACACTGGTAAAGTTTTTAGGAGGTTTTACATAGTTGTATGGTGTCTATATAAAACTGCTGACATAATGTAGAGAAACTGTCAAATGTTTAAATGATGTAAACATGAATGCTTTAATAATAAGTATTTTACTCAACCGAAGAGAACAGTCAATAAGTCTAAACTAGTAAACTTTAAATTTTATAATTAAAGCAGATATAGCTATTTTTATGCAATGTTATTATGTGCAGTGTCTATATATGTCCAGTTCACTTTAGAGTTCAGCTTATATAAAAAAAATCATTTATTTATCATCTGCCTTTTTTATAGTCAACAGCAACAACTGGTAAATGTTTTAACTGATTTTAACTGATAGTTACAGTTACATACTGTAACAACTAGTATAGTCAGGTATTTGGCCCTTACTAGAGAGTATGAAAGAAATGTTATCAATCCTGAGGGAAATTACAGATATTTGTCTACAGTCTTTAAAACGAAACTGTTTTTTATCGATGTTTCAGGTGGCTTCTTCCGTTCATTGGGCACATGGGAATCTGCACATCAGCAGGCATAATTCGTGATTTTGCTGGGCCTTACTTTGTATCGGTGGGTTTCATCAATTTATAATATTGTATAGTTTTAACATTCAGTGATTGTGAGCTCATATCGCAATAATATTAGAATCATCTTTGGCCAAGAGTGTAAGGGCATCTTGGTGGGAGGGGCTTACACTCTCTTGCCCTTTCCATCACAGTGACACATTATGCAGAAGATTGATATATTTACATTTACAGCATTTGGCAGACACTCTTATCCAGAGCTGAGAGGCTTGAGCACAGGCCCAGGAGTGGTAGCTTGGTAGTGCTGGGAATCGATCCCTGGTCTTTGGATCATCAGTTTAACACTTAACCACTGAGCTACCACAAGGTTATGAGGTTTAGGGGATAAGTTAGAGGATGAGGCTTAAATAAAATTCTAAAATGCAACAAATGAACAATTTAACATTAGAACAATTCTTACTCTTAAAACAATCCTAACTCGTATGTTGCAGGAAGACAACATGGCGTTTGGAAAACCCACAAAGTGAGTTCAACAATGTGAAAAAACTAAAATCAACTTAATTTATTTAAGGTCTTCAAGGTATATTCATTTGATATATAAAAGGTATATTTTCAGAGTTTTCGGTAATACTGATGTTTCTATTCAGATACTGGATGCTGGATGTCAGCAAAGTTTACGCTAGTGGCTATAATGCCTGGGACACAGCAGTCCATGATGCTTCAGAGGAATACAAAAACAGGATGGTAAAGTGTTTAGGTGAAAGCCTGGGTGTCTTTCTGCTGTTTCTTCAGTCATTTTAGAAACGACTAAGACACCACATGCACCCACACACACACTCCTTCCGAGGGTTCCTCTTGGCAACACTAAATCACCTGAATGTACATTTCTTTCTTTAGCACAACCTTTGCTGTGACAACTGTCACTCGCATGTTGCCATGGCACTCAACCTTATGCACTATAAAAACAGCACCTCGTGGAACATGGTGAACCTCTGTTTGCTCGCCCTCATCAACAGCAAACATGTCAGGTGAGCTTAACTGAGAGCTGTTTTGTGGCATGTTGAATGTGGACATATTTATAATGTTTTTGTAGTAGAGCCATGGGATTGGATGAAGTAGGCTGCAGATTTTCTCTAAGAGAATGAAATACATGAGTTCTCTGGGGTTAGTAGGGTTGCTGGTGGTTGCATAGATTTTATAGTCAACTGTTATTTGTATTGAACTTTAAACTTAATTTTTCATTTAATTCATTAGACTTTAATTTCACTAATTCATGACCCCAAGTTACACCTTTTCTAAAGTGTTTCTGTTGAAGGTGCATTAGTTTAACTCAACATGAAGTTCTTAACTGTTTCTGCTGCTGTTTGCGACGCTCCAGAACCTACAGTGGCCTAGGGAGAGTACATTTAAGGCATTTAGCAGACACCCATATCCAGAGTAATTTACCACTGAGTCTTTCTCAAGGGCCCAGAAGTGGCAGCTTGGTGGTCCTGGGATTTGAACTCTCAACCATCTGATCAGTAGTCCAGCACATTAACCACCGAGCTACGATTCACAAGCTGTGAAACGGTGATGGTGGCTCAGCGGTATAAGGCTCTGGGTCAGTGATCAGAGGGTTGGGTGTTCAAGCCTCGCACCAGAGAATTATAAACAACTGTAGTTTAAATAATTAGAAGTTTTGAACTAACCAGCGAGTGCACATTTTTTGTTTTTGCGTGTAATTGAATGTGTACGTTCATTCGAATTTTCAATTGTCGCTAGCACAGGAAGTTGTTCTTCACCATAATGATCTCCCCAGAAACCATCCAATGGCAGTCAGAGGCAGTTTCTTCTTAGCTCCAAGCCAGAGATTGGCTCGAATACTAAGCTATTTCCCCAACACTGTATGGCCATTGTTAGCTGGCTGGTATTAATTTTTTTTTTTACGATTTACGGGCAGTTGTGATGATGCTTCTGTTTGCTGGACATGCGAACTGCCTCAGGGATAAATGTGGTGTATAAGGCTGATATACAATAAACTGGTTCATGTGTCAACAGCATGGCAGCATTTGAACTCCGAGTCAACAAATTGATTGCAGGTGTACAAGCCAGCTGCTGTTTAAACGAACAGCATGGCATAATAGAAAGTGGAATTACGTTAATGGACAAAAAGAAAAGCAGGACCATGTCGGTTGTCCTTTAAGCTGTTTTGATTTGTGTCAACTATTACCTTACAGAACCTAAGCTCGTTAGCATTATTCTACAGTGAAATGCGTTGTTCCTCTCAAGGCCCTGTATGATGAGACTGAAAATGAATAGCCTTTTTATATAATAGGTTAAATTGAGAGTAGTGAAAAGGAACACGAGCAATTAACCTGGTCAAACTGTTTTTAAAATAAATATAACCAGTACATCATGCAGGTTTCATATTGTAAATAACCCTTTTCATATTTTATACAACCTCTACAAGGATATAAAAAAAATGTTTTACATACTGAACGCCCTTTCATTTTACTAAACAGTCAGAATGTGCCATATGTGTTTTTAGTGTTTGAGAGATTTAGAAGTTTGAGAGATTGTTATGCTCTCAAATGACGTAATTTTTCAACTATATATCAGTCGGCAATAACAATAAACAATTTGTCTAATATAGTGTAGATCCTCTTTCTGCTGTCAGAACTCTGCAGTTCTATTAAGGCATGTACTTCAGAAGAAATCTAAAGATCTGCTGTGGTATTGCACCAAGATGTTAGCAATTCACTTCCCACAAAGTTGATTGGAAATTGGAGGCAAAGTCAACACCTGGAAGTCTTTGACAAAGTAACATCCCTGTGAACTCCTGTGACCGCAGACTGCCAACATGATGTAGAAGAAAGCGTGAATTATCAGACCAGGCCTGCATAGTCATGATACTTACATTCCTGTACCTAATTTTGGCGGCAGACTGGGGGTCTGCATCAATGAGTGTGTGACTTTGTTCCCATGGCTTTGTTCAAATCATTGAGAATCCCACCTGGTCTCAGAAAACTACTTATTGAGACACCTGAGGAAAGCCACAGCAGCTTCTACAGCTGTACATTCAAGAGCATCTCCAGCTGCTCCATTACAGTCTAGTTTGGAAGCTGCACCTCAGGAATGTAAGGTTTTACAGTGAGTGCTAAGAAATGCTTAAACCATCTTGGAAAAAGCAGCCTTCTCAATATGTAGCTTGGTACGGCCACAATATCTTTAAGAAATCCAAAGAGTCCCTAATGCTACAGGAGTGCAAAGGCAACAACAGTTCTGACAATTTACAGTTTTAACCTATAAGTTGTCATACTTTTTTCCACTGCTTCTCCCTCCATCACTGGGGACCCAGTTTGCCTTCTGATCTTGAGAGGTGCCAGGTTTTACACATTTATGACTAAGAAATAACAACATGGCTCACTACTGATCCTGTATCTGCAGACCTTCACACATGTGCATCTGTTACCTGAACATACATCAATAAAATCTTGAATTTGGTTTTCATTTCTCCATCCTGTCTCCAGACGTTCTGTCATCACACCAGTGGTATACAGCTGTTTTTGTTGCACCCGAAATACCTAATTAATTTCTGTATCTATACTCCCGTTCTCTTCCTAGGTTTGGTTATTTTATGTTTTATTAAGTATTGTGCACCACCAAGTTGTCGTCCCTATGTTGCCTTCTTCCTTTTCCTTATTTTGACCCTTGCAATGCTGAACACTATGGACCCTGGCTATGGTTTCTGGTTTGCTCCAAATAAACGCCAGCTTTCAGCTTTTTGTGTCCTGTTTTAAAACATTTAACATTGCTTGTTGTTTTTAAAGTTTTTACAGAGAAACTGTAAAATATGAACATTACAAATTCTTAAGGACAATAAAATAGAGACTCCAACAACATTAAGAGAAAAAAAAATATTAAAAATAGATTTCTTTAGTCACCATTACTTCTTACCATTACTTATTTTTTCATTTTGTATTTTTGTAAATGGTAATAAGTATTAACCTTATACCCAGAGTTTTTGTAGCACTGTGAATGGAAATAAACGGGTCATCTGCAGTATGTTGCTGTCGGATGATTGGCTGATTATTCAAGTGCATAAATGTACAGGTGTTCCTAATAAAGTAAAATGCACCCCATCTAGAGTGGATTCTCCCATGCAGGAAAATTAATTAATTAAATACTCTCACTGCCATCAATATTTATATTTGCCTTGCTTTTCAACTATGTATTCATTATCCCATGTGCCAGAGTTAACCTGTCCTCTCTTAACCTGCAGCTGTGCTGGCTTCCTCAAAACCTGGCTGCCATTCATCATACTCTGCAGCCTTATCATGTCCCTGGCTCTGTTCATGAACTTGCGGTGACCACACATTTATTGTGAAAGGAAGCCATAAAGACCTCTGTATCCTGGAGGAGATCCTGGTTAAGATCATAAAGTGGGACTTCAGTGAATGTCGGCTGGATTACATGGGACAAAAAACTTGTCCTCTGGCAGATGAGGAGCCTCACACCTGAAACCTAACTCCAAGTCTTTTTTTTGTAGGATGTCAACAGGAAGCCCCTTTATGGCTCTCTAGTCTAACATAAGAAATTACAGTCTATCCTCATGCGTTTGAGGTGTGGCATTAGCGGTTGCAAATTGCCTTATTTTACTGACCCACAATCATAACCTCTGTTTAGAAAATTAAATGAAACTAATTTTTCCATCTGCACAAAAACTCCATACTTTCCACTTAGTGTTTTTGATAACATGATCCTTTATATCCTGTTTATGAAACTTGTCTGTGGTTTATTCGTGATGGTATTCTTGACTGTGCCGCATGTCAGCATGTTATACATTTTTCACAGATAAAAGGTTTCACAGGTTGATGCTATCACAGCTCCTGACTGCCTAGTTGCTCAGGTTTTGGTTTTTCTATGCGCTCACTGTGTCCATGTGGGTTTCCTGTGTACTCACAGAGTGGATTCTAAGGTGGTGTGTATTTAAGATGCTGTTAGCATGGTTTATTTGATCAATAAACAAATAATGTAGTCAAACACCAAACCACCAAAAGTAGCGAGAGAAATAGATTTACTCTAACAAATATACTCTATACTGCTTACAACACTGCACAAGCTGGAACAGGTTTCCTTCAAAATCTGATTCAGTGATGCTTCATGTGATATTGTGTGAGCAAGATCCTCCCATGGTGGACCTCCAGTGTGTCACAAAACCTGACATTTATATTACACTGCCCTTTGTGGTGAAGAAACATTTATGTTAAAGAAATATAAGCATATATTACATTTTTATTATATTTGTGGTGCTTCTTTATAAGGTTCCACTGTGTGAATGTCTGCCATTTCCTCATAAAATAGGTTACATTTTTCACAAAATCTTGAATAAACCCACACAGTTCATGTGTTCATCGTGTATGTTAAATGCACGTTTGTATTATATGGAGTTTATTCTGACTATTATGTCAGTCCTCATTTGTTTGCTTTTCCCCATTGTACATATTAACTTTGCATTTGGTTTCAAACACCAGACAAACCCTGAGGTAATCCTAGGATCAAAATGCCAGATCTATTACCACAGCTCTTATGTCTGAATTAAATCCTGCCATTGTTTGGAATCAAACAGGAAAATTCCATGGGCCCTTTCCTACTCCCACTTCCTTAGGATTCATTGCTTATTCTTCTTTTTTTTCACACTCGCTCATTCTTTAGAACAGCAGGTAGCCAGAGTTAGTCAGCTCTTCAGACATTTCGGTTACACATCTTGAGTCTTGTCGAGTATGTGAGAAGTGGGCCATGCTGGAGCAAGAAAAAGTTGACGGGAGCCACATTGTGTTATATCTCATAATATCTTAATTCTTTAAAGAAAAAGTAATGCAATTTTAGATTTTGATTCGACATTACCTCATCAGCCTGTACAAGGTACATACACTGATTTACTATGGAGACAAGGTTGCAAGTTTCAATTGCAGGTTTCAATTAAAGTGACTGGTTGTGTCATTATATTATATTATTATTATATATTATATTATTATATTAAGGCATTTGAGCTCAATAATTACCCTTAAACCTTTCTAAAATGGTCCTAGGATCAACTTTCAAAATAAAATTAATTGGATATGATTCAGAAAGGTGTTTATGTGGGCCCATAATTTACAGTGCATGTCAGTCCAAAAACCCAGTTCTGAAGTCCAAAAAGCTCTCCATGATACATGGCATTAAGAAAAGTATCTAAGTGAGAACATAAAAGCATTCATGAAGCTTTCAGTGTTCCCACGAGTTAGTTTGGGAGTTTGGAAAGACCAAGACCCATAGAGGAATTGCTTGTAGACGTTTGGCTACAAAGACCCAAGTCCTTTTTAAATACTAAAACACTAATAAATACCCTGAGAACACCATACATGACAGAAACACATGCTGTAGAAGGAATTCATCAGCAGGAGCTGGGAAACCAGTTAGGGATATCGCAAATATGGTTGGACGCAAATATGTTTGGAGAAGAACAATTAAAAAATAAAAGAACTAGCAACTTACAGCCAATGTTTAAGTTAAAGTGGGAATTGAGTGTACTGTATCTGTAAAGCATATTGATGTCTAAAAAAGAAGTTTGTCTTTTTTTCTTGACTTTTAGAAATAAAATAAGCCGTCGCGTGATTCGTTTATAGAGTAATTGGGTGCCAATACCTCTGCTAATTTCAGTACATTTATAATGGGGGGGGGGGGTGGCTCAGTGGTATAAGGCTCTGGGTCAGTGATCAGAGGGTCGGGGGCTCAAGCCCCGCACCAGGCAAGCCACCATCACTGGGTCCTTGAGCAAGGCCCTTAACCTCACCTGCTCCAGGGGCGCC
>JAOUQX010000010.1:6851326-6862782 GCA_028566295.1 Liobagrus marginatus | reverse complement strand
GACCCCAGTGTTCAAATTTGTATGCTGGGATATGCGGAATCAAAGAATTTCACTGTATGATGTGCATGTGACCAATAGACTTAACATTAACTTTATATTTGCTTTGAAAATGTGCTGTTAGTGAAGTTCAGCTTATTAGCATAAAAAGCATAAAACACCGACGCGTGATATGAATAGCGTTCAACTATTTTCTAATTTGCGTTCAGCTGTCGTGAATTGTGGCTTATGGACTTGTGTTTCTCTCAATCATGAGTAGGTCACCCGTTCCCCTCCTCCAAGCGGGTGTAGAACTGATGTACTGCTTTCATTTCATTGTTAAAGAGGAGTTCCGATGCTTCCCTTTTCTCATGGTAATCAGATGCTGCCTCTCACTTCACTGCACGCAGCTCATTGGGATTCAATGGGAGCTGAGATCGCGGCGGGCCCGTTCAGAAGTTTTTAGTTCCGCCCCAACACCACACCAGATCTACGTTATTTGGAGGGTCTTTGCATTCCATAGAAGGAGCGCGTGCAGATCTGGACTCGCAACTTTTCTTGGATTTGCCTTACTTAAGGACATCGCCGAGTGATTTTGTAATGTTGTTTTCTGTTTAAG
This sequence comes from Liobagrus marginatus, assembly GCA_028566295.1. NCBI lineage: Eukaryota > Metazoa > Chordata > Actinopteri > Siluriformes > Amblycipitidae > Liobagrus > Liobagrus marginatus. The sequence goes on along the minus strand of JAOUQX010000010.1, from coordinate 6,862,187 downwards.
CTACTCGGTCGAGAGAAAGTTCGGGGACTCCGTATTTAGATTTTGCGACATGTCCGTGTTTGTGCTTCGCGTCGTGTTCTCGCTGCTGTGTGTCCACGCGACAGGCTCTGCGTCGTGCCCTGCAGGCTGTGAATGTTCGGAAGCTGCACAAACTGTGAAATGCGTGTCTAAGGATCTTCGGGACATACCGACCGGCATTCCTACATACACAAGGAATTTGTTCATTACAGGCAACAACATCAGACGAATTGGCCCTGAGTGTTTCAAGGGTTTGGACAATGTGACAACATTATCACTCAGCAACAACAGGTAAAAAAGATAATGGTTATTGCAGCATTGATATTTAACTGAGCAAGCCTGGTGTAAAAACAGCAAATTGTTTTATTTCTATTCAGAACAACGAAATGTTTTGTCCCTCTAGATTATTTCCATTTCTGCCTTCCTGAGTATGAAATGACTAAGTTGCACTGTGATTGACTGATTTATTTGTGTGTAGAATATCTGAGGTGGAGTCAAACACCTTTTCCAGTTTTCATAACCTCAAATCACTGGATCTAAGCAGCAACCAGCTGGTATTAATTCATCCAGAGGCCTTCATGATGCACAACCACACGCTGAGAGAGCTGAATTTCAGCCGTGCGCTGTATAACCACTCATCGGTAACTAACCTGGCTGCAGCTTTGCGCTGGAGCAGTCTGGACAGCCTGCTTTGGCTCGACCTGTCCAGCAATGGCCTGATTGTCCTTCCCCCTCACATCTTCTTTCATATGAGCAATCTACGCCGGCTTCAGCTAGCTAACAACTCCATAGTATCTGTTTCCAATGAGACATTGCTGGGTTTGGAGCATTTAGAGGAGCTAGATCTCAGCCATAATGCTCTTAAAACCTTCAGTAAGGAAGGCTTGATTGAGTTGGAACGCATTCCAAAAGCAAAGTTACACCTTGGGCAAAACCCGTACACATGTAACTGTGGAATTGAGCAGTTCATCACGTTGCTAAACACCTTGCAGGACCGTGTAATAGATACTGATCATCTGGTGTGTGTTTATCCGGGTGAATTGAGCAACACTTCTTTACTGCTTGTGAGGAAGATGGTGCTGGGATGTCATCACGAAGAAGAGAACAGCAACCTGGCGCTACAAACATCCTACGTCTTCCTAGGCATCGTGCTAGGTTTTGTTGGTCTCATGTTCCTCTTTGTGCTGTATCTGAACCGGAGAGGAATCAAGAAGCGCATCTATGAAATGCGTGACACCTGCAGGGAGATGTGGGAAGGCTATCATTACCGATACGAGATGGACTCCGATCCCAGGTTGTCACAACTCTCAACAAGTGCAGATGTGTAATTTGGACAACTGGTACTTGGAGCCACATGATTCCAACATGACTTCTTTCTTTGAACTTGATTTCTTGCAAAATTATACCTCAGAAATCTATGAAAATATGTCTATATATGGACCTCTTTTTCTTTATATTAAAAACTTGCACATCTGTTCTTTTACATCCATCCCCTATCCATTCCAGCTCGACTCAGTGCATTAATTGGTTAATATGTTTTTCTGCATGCTGCGGTTCCATATTTTCCTGAAGGTCATGGAATCAAAGATCTTGGCCACTCAGCAAGGGTACGGTGCCCACTCTGCCCCTCTACCTGCAGGGAGCTTGTGAAGAATGTGGATGCCTTTTTCTACAAAGCATTCCAGTGCAAGGAGAACCTCTAAGCTTAAACAGAATGAAAGAAATGAACAGGGGACCGTTCGAGAAAGAAGAGCAGCTCTGAAAGCTCTGGTCCTCTTCTCCTTCCTTTTTCTGGAGGAAGCTTTACTAGTTTTTTTTTCCTTCATTGTCATAATGATGAAAACCAGCTGTGTGTGAAGGTCTGCTGAAGACAGCAGTGTGCCTGTTGGCTGTTTTTAAGGCACAGTCTTGCTCAGCTCCTCAGCAGATTCTCTTGTTTAGGCACGTTTTACAATGATAAGATGCAGATGAACCAGGAATGGTTTAGAATCACTTGACTTGCGTGTCAGAATAATAGAAACTGGATTCCACAAACATTCTTGGTGTACTAGGAGCCAAAAATATGGGCTTGGATTTTACAGTTTTGTACTTTTAAATTGTAAATTTACTTTTATTAAATTTAATAAATGGGTGTGTTTGCCTGAGAGATTTTAAATTTAGTTTGTCCAAACTAAATCACAGAACATCATTTAAATGACGGATTAGGATTAGTTTATATCTCAAAAGATTTTTTTTATTGACACAATATATTCATTTGTTCCTGAAACGTCTTTGTCGTGAAAGTCTTTTTCTTTTTCTTGGCAGCATATGTAGCAATTGTAGTTTGTTACCTCATATAATGGTCTCCGAAAAAGAAATTATTTTTTAAAAATGACGTAACAGTTAATGACAACGGCAAATTATTTTCTGCAGGTATGTTGTCCACAGAATAAAGAAAAACCTGAATGGCTTCTATAAGGCGGTTGCACTACATTTCTAATAAAATGTTAAAACAGATGTTCATCTATTTTTTTCTGTACTGTATTTATTGAAAGAAAACAATTTGTATCTTGAACACCGAGACCAGTATTCATCTTTTGAGTTATCTGGGTCTAACTGCAGGATGATAAACCATTAAAAATTCCATTTCTGAAGACCCAGCGGAGTTTATGCTACAGCTGCAGTCCAGCATCCTGAGTAAGAGGCAGAACCGCAAATAGCACCCTGTAACCTGAATTAATGGTGAGTGTACTATTGCTGTAACAGAACAAAAACCTAAAAGCCATCTTAGTAACATCCCTTTACTGCAATAAGATGTAAACAGAATTCAAGAATAATTTAACTGACACTTATCGTATTAATGAACATCAAACGTGGAAATGATTATAAGAAATTACAGCTAGTGCAGACACTATTTTTCTTCATAAATAAAATTACTTGGTTTATGGACATCCCCAGACAGCAAAAATCATCAGGCCCAGACCTTTCTTAAGTTCTGGGCTAGATCTGCACTACGGACTTGGGCCGGCACTGGGCCATCTCTGGACCAGATGCAGATTCCTTTATTTTGATGTGGGCCAGGTCGGGTCCTGTTCTGTTCTGGATCTGGTCCAGAATCGTGCCAGATCTGGACACGCTCATTTTGAGGGCAAACACTCACGTGCAAACATGCAAGCCCCAACCCATAAAAACACACCTGCACATATGCATCCCAAATTCATACATAACGTAGATAGATCAAGAGAAAGAACAAAACAGAACAGATATGGAAAAATAATGTTACAAATGCCACAATGTCAGAGTGCAGGATAGTGGCCTTCCAGGAGCAGGATTGAAGACCCCTGGTTTAGGTGTATCCCGCCCCCACGCTCTAAGTTATCTGGGATAGGTTCCAGTGCCTCTGGGACCCTGAACAGGATATGCGATAGACAATGAATGAATTCATGAGTAATTTGTTAGAAAAAGGTTTCATTTGTTCCGCGGTTTATTGATTCTGTGTAAATTGAATAACAATGTATTAGAATTTTAGTGATTCCACAAACTGTTTTTTTTTTTTAAGTTCACTCTCTGGCACATTAATAAGAATGGATAATAATATTATTTACTAGCATATTTGTCAAGCCAAAGGTATTGCATTCTGGCTTGATGTTGATTTAAATTCCCAGATTATTTCAATATATTTTCTAATAAAGATTACCCTTAAGTAAAAGCGAATTAATTAAACTTTGTGTGATGTGTTCAAAAATCTGCCCAACAGGCTGGAGGCAGATGGAAGTGGTGTCTAATTTGGTGACCTCAAAACACTCCTATCTTCTGTAAATCTACAGCTTTGATTCCTTGTGGACCTCATGTATGCAGTTCTGATTGAATCATCAAACCCATGAACATTTGAGCTATTCCTGTTAATTAAATCACAACTCAAAGAGACATTTTTAGGCTTATAATGTTTATGTACATTTTTTACTAAGTATGTATATACGAATAACACTTTGAAACCGGGTCATTGAGAATAAAAATAAAAACCTAAACAAATGAATTACTCAGTCTTCAGAGTTGTGGGGCACCTGGAGTCTATTCTGAATGACCCAGGGTACAAGGCAGGCACACAAGATGGGGCACTAACCCATCTCAGGAGACTGGTGGACCCTTAATCCTTCTATGCAGTATCGTTGCTATCTTCAGATGGATGAAAAACTTCCCCAATCATGAAGTGTGGTAGCATGCCTGAGTAGTGTAACAGACATAACAAGGCACAAGGCAGGGGACATGCTGGATGCCATCCTATTACAATCACGCACACACACTTATAGTACATGTCTTTGGACTGCAAGAATAATGGCTGAAGCATAACAGAGAACACCCAAACACCATACAAGCAAACAAGCACTCAGGGGCAGGAATGAAAACATATATATGTATATATACACACACACACACACACACACACGCATTTATTTTGACACTTTACTTGATAGTAACTAACAGTAATATTGTAGAGGTGAATAAATTAGAAAAGTTGATGTTCCAAGATGATATGCGCTCTGGTTCCTTTAGACTGCTAGGTTACAATAGGTTCTGAGCATTGAACAACGTGGTGTTATAATAACAGTAATATATTTTTTACAGATATTATAACAATATTTTTGTTTATGATTTGATTTTTGATTGCACGTTCGGTTGTCACTTCGATAACGATGGGTTCCTTTTTGCCCCTGCCTCTTAAGGGTTCTTCCCCTTTTTCTCATCAGGGAGTTCCCTATTACATCGTCACCTCTGGTCTGGTCTTTATAAATTAAATTAAATTAAAATGTTATGCCAACATTTCTGAAAATCTGATTTGAGTTCATTAAATAAAGGTTCTTAATAAATAAAGTTAATTTAATGAAATAAAATGTACATAATGCACATTAGATAGGAGGAATGTTTGAGCATGGGCAGCAATTATGGCTCAGAACTGCCACCTAGTGGAAATAGATTTTTTTTTAAAACCTAAATATTCTTTATAAAAATAATTGTGGCTTTTGTGTTATTATAAAACATGTAAACCCCCATATTATTAATTGTATATACTTTTTTATTAATAATATATTTAAATGGAATACGCGTGTGATTATACTGATAGTATGACGTCAGCAGAAGTCGTGGACTACCTGTTGCCTCAGGTAACTGAAAACAGCCGTCTGAAGTCGAGTGAGGAATGGAGGAGACAGAAGACAGCTGTAGTTTAGTCTGTTAGTCTGCTTATACGATCAGCATATTCATATTCATATATCATCTTATTTCTTATTGTACACGCCGGACATATTACCGGATTCGGCATTATATTGTTGGTCAAACCGCCTGACGGGGAGGAAAACCACTGCACTTCCGGGGACTGCGTCATTTCTGTCCTTATGCCGTAGGTAAAGTTTGTTATTAAGTTTACACCTCGGATCCTTTTGACTATCTTTTCATTTAAATACCATAAATGTGCGACATTCGTGCGAAGGAAAATGAAAACAATGCAATGGAAACCTGTTACACTTTCCCGGAGTGTAACAGTGTTCCCGGTTCCTCGGTGCTTCTCAGCGGGAGAGAACATTCTCTAAATCAGTCCTGCACTTCTTTCTTCACGTACGTTAAAAAAAAACACCACAGATTTGTTTCCAGACTCCAGCTTCTCAGTTTTTATGGAGCAGATTGCTATGTGTGGACAAAGTTAATGGCGTGTGTGTGTGTGCGCGCGCTTTGTACTGCTTGACTAGGCCTACAGTCTTATCAAAACACACCTGACAACATTCAAACTAACATACGTCCTGCATTTTTAGATGCACCACAGTATACACCACCATCTACAGGCGTGTACTGGAGTGTCTTTGTGTGGTTCTACAGATTAAAAAAAAGGTAGCGCCATCCGTTTTCATATAAGGACCAGAAGCGAAAGCACTGTTATGATATGGGTTTCTTTCTTGCTCATTGTGACTAAGTGCATTATAGACCAGAGAACATGTCCTATTAGCTCGGTGTTTATATAAACACACAGTCCGCTTTAATACACATGCCTGATCATTCATGCAGTTATCCTATCATTCCATCATGTGGCAGCAGCAAAGTGCATAAATTCATACAGCTTCAGGTCAAGAGCTTTCATTTATGTTCACATGAAACAGCAGAACGACGAAAAGCTGGATCTCTCTGCCAGATGAGCTGGTTTTACGTATTGTGCTTCTGCCCTATGATTGGTTGATTAGTATGACTGTGGCTATGACGTCAGACTGCGTTCTGTGGCCATATTATGTAATATCAGTTCAGACGTGACTATACGCACAGCCAAATAAATGGCAGTTAATTTCTTTGTTGTTTAAATAAAGCGAAAAATAATTTAATTATAGTGTTGAATGCGGGTCAGCAGGGGTGAAGAGACATGATTCCCTTGATTTATTTAGAGTTTTCCCCGGTGGAGTGCTTCTTCATGATGTCAGGCAAGCTTTTTTTCTGTTTATGCAACGTACTTGGGACATTTTAGTTTTGACAACACACACACACACCCACTTTTGAGTTTTGTTATCTTAGTGAGGATATTCCATAGGTGTAATGGTTTTTATCTCATGAAATATCCCCATAAAACATGCTTATGTTGTAATACCAGTGTAATGCCGATGTCGTTATACAAATGTGTCCTCATAAATCCATTAAAACAAGTTCTCTCTCACACAGACACAAACACTTCTTTAAGTGTTACCTTTATGATTTCTATCCAAATTAAGAAAAAGTGCAATTTCAGGTAGGAATGTTAATGAATACAAAAATAATTTGGATTAGACTGTCAATTCAGTGTGTTTGTGTGTGTGTGCAAGCGAGCAATCGATCGAGATATCCACTGAGAGATTTATAGGGATAGGCTTAATTAAAAAACTAAAAGACTAATAGTCTTTCCGCACAGTAGGCCACAGTATCTTTGGTAGGTTTCTTCACTTTGCGTGTTTTGGGCCATTATTGTGCTGCAAGGTAAAATTGCTTTTTGATCCTCATATTACTAGCAGACGTCTGAGCCAGTTCCTCACGATTCCTCTCACCTTTATATAAGTCTCAGATCTGGCTGAAGAAGAGCAGCTCCACAGCATGATGCTGCTAGCACCATGCTACACTATGAGTCGAACACTTTTGGGTTTGTTTTCACCAAAAATACCTTTTGGATTTAATATCATCAGATCGTTAAGCATTTTATTCACATGGTTTGGCAAGATTTAGTTAAGCTTTAACGTTATAGGTTCTTTGATAACCTCCCTGGTAAGTTTTTCTCTAGTCCTTCTATAAATGTGGGAGGGACAGCCTGTTCTTGGAGAATTCACTGTTCTGCTCCATTTTTTCTGTCTGTTGGTAATAGTCTCTATGGTCCATTGTACAGCTATTTCTTTGAATATGTTTTTATATCCCTCTCCCAATCCATAGTATTGATATCAGGTCAGATACTATGCATGGATTTTAATCTTATTGTGGGCAAATAGTAAGAAAGTCATCCTGCTAGTCTTTGGGCTTCATCAGAATAAAAGTATTTCTGATAGTTGTATTATAATTACTTTTATACAGTGGATTAAATTTGATTGATTCCATTCTAAGAACCGCTTACTATTGTGAACAGATGTGCACATTTATGATACACTTCCAATAATGGCTTTTTTCCATTTGTTTTCTTAATATCTAAATTATCTGTAGTAGAATTTTACTTTATTTGTTTACCTTTTAATTTTACGCTAAAATTGGAAAGAATTCGTACAAGATTAATCTCAGTTTCATGTTTTATTACATGACAGAAACTTGCCACAGACTTTTTATATTCATATTTTTTATACTTATATCCATTGTACATTTAGTTGTTTCCTGAAATTATGTCCAATAAGCTCATTCTGGGTGTGATGGTCAGGAGTACACATAATTTTGGCTATATAGCATAGTTTTGGATGGCATCTGCAGGGGAGGTGCACTCCAACAACAACCGGTAACTTATGGGTATATTGCTGCCTTAATAGCACTGACAATCAGCCCAATAAAGGCAATATTTTCTGTAAGACATCTTACAGTGTGGTGTTCTCTTTCCTTTTTTTTTTTTTCTCAACAGACCCTGATTCTATGAAATCATGTCAGATGATTGCAGAAGCATCTCTCAGAGGTGGGGTAGGGCAGGAGGTCCTGAAGCATGGTCTATAAAGAGTGATAGCAGTAAGAGCAAGCCATATGAAGAGCGTTGTGTTGACCCGGTCAGTCCTGAGACCCAGTATGCCGGAGCCATCCACAAGGTCCATGGAAAAGATGCAAATGGAAACTCTACTGAGCTCGAGAGCGTCCGCTTTTTGCCAGGCAAGAAAGAGTCTTCGTCTGGTTCCTGCATGTGCAGCCCATGTGTCTCTGTGAAAAGCTGTCGAGCATTTGCGTGTAGCGTGTTGACGTGTGGACTGTATCGTGTGTGTAGGCGAATGCCTTGTCTGCTGTCCAGGGAAACCGGAGTTGACGAAGCAGAAGTCGTAAAAGCTGCGACAACGGTGGCTGATGATAAGAGCGATTTTTATCCTGATCTTTGTATCGGTGGTGTCAAAGTGGATCCATCAGCACTAATGAAAGAGCACGAACCAGTCTCATTTAGCCATCTTAAAGGGGATCTGGACAGCATAACATACATGAGTGGCAGCAAGCATTTCAGTGACTTACAAGACGAGGACTTTTTTTACGAAGGCACAGACCAGGATGTGGACTCGCTAATCACAAGTAAACTGCTGGAAGTTTTTTCCGTGTTCGAGATCAACGAACTTGCAAAATGCACATCAGACTCCATGTTTCTGAGGCGCTCACAAGAGATCAGTCAGCTCATCTCTGATATCGTTCAGGAGCACAAAATTAAGGAACAGGAAGCGGAATGTCGCTTGGTGCGTGAGATCATCCGCATCAGCACGCGAAAGATCAAGAAGAAAGTAGCCGTGAGACAGCCGGAGCTGCAGAGAGACAGTGGCAATGACACCTGGAGGAGCAGCAAGAGGAGCAGCAAGAAGAACAGCTTCAACTCCATGAATGATGGCAGTAAGTGGCAAAGAACCTCTTTATTACTTATCAGAGATTTGCATAAATAAAGCTGGTTATATTTAAAAATTAAAACTTCTATCCTGTCTTTTTTTGACATCATTCATAACTCAACGGCAGTCCAACATTAAGTGCTTAATAAATTTCCTTTAATCAGTCATCAAGAAAATTACTTTAATTCAATTAATTGTTTGGTCATTCTTCATTTGTGGGGGCAAGTGGTGTCTATACTCTGCAGCATTTGAAATAAACTTTAAATACCAATAAATTATAAATTGTTTGCATGTTTTTATTCTGTCAGATAAACCCAATTTCTGCACTATTAAGTTACATTTTTGTTTTAAAATGCATATTTAATTGAGCTTGAGAGTTTGCATTTGTAAAATAATTTGTAATATGAGAGGTATGATGAGATGTAATTGCAACAATATAACATTTTTAGCACAAATAAAGTGGTTATGTTGTGAATATATATTAAATTTAATGTGTGCAATATTATTAAAATGTTTACTAATTTTCTTAATGTTAAAAACAATGTTAAAAACAATGACAATGTCTATGGTATTATGTTGATAACTTGCAGATTTTAAATATTGAAATTAATATTTTTCTAAAATGTCCCCTGATCTTGAAATCCTCATTATGGCAGCCTCTATTTTAGAAAAGTCTGGATTTAGGCTAATTTGTCTGTGGTAATTTGTCTAGGTGTTGCTGGCTGTGGTGTTACTGTCTTTCCTGCCTGTTTTTTTTATGTCTATCCAAAAATAGAAACAATTCTTCTTTGGAAAAAATAGGGGGCAAGATGAACAATTAAACATTTCTTTCACCAGTGTTTTAAGATTAAAATGATTTAAAAATCAAAATGTTAAGCTTTCATTTTAATGTATAACGTGTGTGTATGTATATGTATATACAGTATACTGTATATATATGCACACACATATTATATCTTAAATGCATAGCAATGCATTTTATTATAAGAAAACAAAGATGCATTTTTACAATTTCTGTTTCTCATTTGCCACCCCAATTGAAGAATGACCCTGTCACTTTTTAACTACAACGTTCTTACAGCAGTAAACACCAATGAAAGCGGGATTTTCCCAAAGTGATAACATTATTTAGGCCTTCCAAGATTTCATAACTTTTTTGGTTGTTGAGGGATAAAATTCCTGATTTTTCAGCATGTTTTTGGATGTTTTGTTGCAATCGAATTGTAAAATTAAGGGAAAGTTGCAACACAACATTAAAGACAGTAAAATTATTTACATTTTGTGAAGAAATTTACTTTGCAGTAATTTTTCTTGGTAAATGGGAAACATTGGCGTCGCAGATTTCTGCAGGTTCTTCAAAATAAGAAGCAAGGACGTACGTTTGGTGACGTACTGGGGGTAGGGCTTTTGGGCGGGGCTTTACATTGATTGGTCAAATTTGCTAAAAATGCGCTATGACACTTAAATCACGTGTAAGTCACGGAGGTTGCTTAAATGTGCTTTAATGGTTGCGATCATGACTATTCCCAGAGGAACTCGTTCAACCACTCTCCTATTTCCACCATACACTTGACTTTATTGATTCATGTTGAAAGATAGGAGTCTAAGACGCAAGTGCAGCATAGTGACAGTCAGTCCAGCAGCAATAAAAAGCCACATCACAGGCAATGAATGCAGGCTAGGATACAGAGTTATTAATGCGCTAGCTTCACCACTTTCTGGGGAACCGAACACCAATCACTTGTGGTGATGGTGGCTCAGTGGGTAAGGCTCTGAGTCAGTGATCAGAGGATCGGGGGTTCGAGCCCCGCTCCAGACAT
>JAOUQX010000010.1:6832199-6843530 GCA_028566295.1 Liobagrus marginatus | reverse complement strand
CGTCAAAGCATTTCACTGTATGTTGTACCACGTATAATGTACATGTGACCAATAAACTTTGAAACTTGAAACTTGAAGATCAAGTATTGGTCTTATAGTTGAAAAGATCCACTCGGGTCATTCCTCTGTTTCAGGCTGAAGGGAGCGTTAAGCCGTGGCGACTGGTACAAGACCAAGGAGATCTTGGAGAAAGGAGTGGACTGGATCCTCAATGAGATCAAGGTGTCTGGTCTGCGAGGTAGAGGAGGAGCGGGATTCCCCACAGGGATGAAGTGGAGCTTCATGAACAAGCCCAGCGATGGACGGTTAGATACAATTTATCAACCTCAAACGCTGAATGATTCTCACACTTTGAAAGTTTTCCTCTTCGTATCTGTAATCCTCGACACCTCACTGTCTCCGAGCACACAGGTCTTTTATTCTCTTTTTCTGTTCTCTCCTTAGGCCTAAGTACTTGGTGGTGAATGCCGATGAGGGAGAACCCGGCACCTGTAAAGACAGAGAGATCATGCGCCATGACCCCCACAAGCTGGTGGAGGGCTGCCTGGTAGCTGGCAGGGCCATGGGAGCACGTGCAGCTTATATTTATATCCGCGGAGAGTTTTACAACGAATCATCCAATCTCCAGGTGAGATCCATAAACAGGCACGTACTTTCAATGAAAATACAGCTGTTTAAAATTCTTTTTATTCATTTTCAAAATGTTACTTGACTTGCTGGGTTATTTATGAGCTGTAATATGTCCACCTTTTTAAATGACACTGAATTAGATGTGTTTGCGGTTTTGGCAAACTGCATAAACATTGCTTTTATTGTGGCTCCCTTTGTTACAAAATCCACCATTTAAAAAAAAACAACATAAAAATAATAGTAGTGTTATGACTCCAACATATTACTGTGCAACACTAGAGACGCTGTACTAAAATGATTTGCGAGTTTTTGCCTAAGAGGATGAATTGCTGTTTCCATGGTAATGATTTTGTGATGCCCTGTTGAGTGGGAGGGGCTTTGAGGAGATAAGAGGAACCCTTACTGCAACAAAGAATCGAAATCATGGTCTATGTTGTTATTTCCGAAGCGTGTCCAATCATTTTTATTGCAAATATTTGTTTGTAAAATCTCTCTCATGTTGCTCTACATTGTCTGTGGCTTGTGATGCGTCATAAGGTTACAAGCCAGGACAACATATAACACACTTTGCCGTTGGTTTTTAAGAGGGATCATGGTGTCCGAAAAAAGAAAGGAAGTGCTTAATGGAATGTTTGTTTCTTGTTTATCTCTCTCCCCAGGTTGCCATTAACGAGGCGTACGGGGCGGGGCTGATCGGAAAGAACGCGTGTAGCTCTGGCTACGACTTTGACGTGTTTGTGATGCGCGGTGCCGGGGCTTACATCTGCGGAGAGGAGACGGCTCTGATCGAGTCCATGGAGGGGAAACAGGGGAAGCCCCGTCTGAAGCCTCCTTTTCCTGCTGACGTGGGTAAGAACTAGCCCTTATACCGTGTGAAATTAGGCACAAGTGATCCTTACCACATGCTCTGCTCTGCCTTGGTCTATATCCACAAACCATGCCCCAGATCCACAATCACCTTTTGACATGTAACGTGTAGTGTCAATTGAATTATCTGTGTTAACTGTCTTCTCGCAGGAGTGTTCGGTTGCCCAACAACTGTTGCAAACGTAGAAACGGTGTCTGTTGCTCCGACCATCTGCCGTCGCGGTGGCTCCTGGTTTGCCAGTTTCGGCAGAGAGAGGAACTCCGGCACCAAGCTCTTCAACATCTCGGGTCATGTGAATAACCCCTGCACCGTGGAAGAGGAGATGTCTATTCCTATGAAAGAGCTGATTGAGAGGCATGCAGGTATGACTAAGGACTTCTTACGCTGGGGTTAGTGTGTGTTTGTGGAGTTCATGTTTCTCTATGTGCTCTCTGGGTTTCATTCTAAATCCTAACAGTCTAAATCCTGTTCTCGGTCAGTTTCCCAAGGATTTAGTGATTTTCAGGTCACAGAAATTAACGCAACATCAAGAAAACGCTCTGACACTCCGCTCTGACACACAGGAGTTTGCAGTTTCTTTCTAAGTGATGCTGATTCTCCACACATTTTGGTCTACACTCGTTGTGTAACATCACAGCAAGCATTCAGCCAAAGGCCTCTCCAATTCATGAGCCTGAAACAAAAGTACAGCTCTCATAGAACGACATAGACACGTGCCTTCACTGGTAGCAGCTTCAAAGATGAATCCTGTGCATGTTCAAACGAAAAAGCTCCAACGTCTCTGCATGTTTCTGCCAAAATCAAGCCTTTTTTTTCCCCTGCAACAATTACAAACATCTCTGAATTCATGTTAGAACTGCTCAGGGGGGTTTTACCGTAATTAAAACCTTGCTGGAAACAAGGCCGCTTCAGGTCTCCAAACCTGATCGCTTACGTCACGCGTGTAAACAGTTGAATCTCTAATCTGCTGCAGGTGGTGTCCGTGGAGGCTGGGATAACCTCTTGTGCGTGATTCCTGGTGGGTCGTCCACGCCACTCGTTCCTAAAAATGTGTGTGAAGATGTTCCAATGGACTTTGACGGACTAATACAGGTTCAGACTGGTCTGGGTACTGCAGCGCTCATCGTCATGGACAAATCGGTTTGTTCTTTTCTAGAAGTAGAAATAATAGTCTTATCATTAGAAAGAGAACAGGACTTGAAAGTAAAAATCAAATTGTGTTTTTTTTTTTGTTTTTTTTACAGACGGATGTGATCCGAGCCATTGCCCGGTTGATTGAATTCTACAAGCATGAGAGTTGTGGCCAGTGCACCCCCTGCAGGGAAGGTAGGAACTGCACGAGTCTAGTTTTCTCTTTGAACATGACACTATGGAAGATTGTATTTCTGACTTCATTCGAATGACACGCACCGGACAGTCGTGATTAGTAGTAGTTTGCTTTGAGTTTCAGGGTTAGGGGCATGTAAGTACTATGTGTGTTGTGTTTTATGCAGAAAGTTCTTGAAATGCCATCAATCCGATAAGAGAGCAAATGTTTAAATACAATATAATATGCAACTATAAAGTGTCCTGTGGCGTCCTGTATTCATTAAAACCATAATAAAAATAAAAAAAATAAAAAAAAAGGTGAAACACACCTGCTGTCCATTCTTTGCTTTCTTTCGAGAAGGATCCTTGCTCTTATTTTTTGCTGTAGTTAAGAGAAGGTCCTCCTCCATCTTGTGGCACTCAAAGTGACTTGACCGCACAGGACATCGGAAATACGGTTTACTCGTTAATACACGCTTTTCCTACAATAGTCTCGATATGTTTTGTTCCTCGTATACCACCGCAGTTTGCTAACGATGAAGCATTCGCCATTATCAGCAACTCCTCATTTAATGTCTTGAAGTAATAAGACAAATATTATAGCCTGTCAGGAATCATAAGACATGTAGGAGTTGTGGTGTTGTATAAAAACAATCCTCATTATGACCACAATAAGAAATCAATCTGACTAGCAGGATATCGGCATTTCATAGACAATATATGATTTGAGAAAGAAACAACTGGTGGTAAGGCTCTCAGTGATCAGAGGGTTGGGGGTCAAGCCTTGCACCAGGTAAGCTACCATCATTGGGTCCTTGAGCAAGGCCCTTAACCTCACTTGCTCCAGGACTGCCACATGTTCTGGTTGACCCTGCGCTCTGACCCCAGCCTTCAAATTCATAAGCTGGGAATGAAAACATTTCACTTCATGCGTGTGTATGTGATAAATAAGATGTGAATTTGAAGCAGTAGACTGAACCCTTTTTTTTTCTTCAGTTATTTAAATATGAATCTATTTGAATGCTTTTTCTTAGGCGTGGACTGGATGAACAAGATGATGTGGCGCTTCGTTAAGGGAGACGCACGGGCAGCAGAGATCGATATGATCTGGGAGCTTAGTAAACAGATCGAGGGTCACACTATTTGTGCTCTGGGTGATGGAGCTGCATGGCCCGTACAGGTACAATAAGAAACCCAATTATTTAATAATACTATTTATGGTATATGTGGTGCTATAATACGTGTGATTAATTGTTTCATTACGTGTTTTGCACCAGGGTTTGATCCGTCACTTCCGCCCCGTTATGGAGAACAGGATCTCTGAGTTCCAGCAACAACAGCAAGCTCGGGCTTGATTTCAACATCTCCTGTTTTCCCTTCTCTCTAAAAATACATTATTATTTAACGAATAAAAAAGTGTTCCATGGCACTTATACCTGGACTGCAATTACCATCCAAATTGTGATTTCTTTGCATCCAGTCCAAATACCTAAATAAAGTTTTATGATTATTAGATTAATTGGCTGTGCATTTAAATCATTTCATTAATTAAATATGTCAGGTCTAAGTGTATACAGTGGTCATCCAATTTAAAGTTACTGTAATATACACATTCAAAATACACAGGGACTGATGACTAACATTTGCACACTGAGAATTCAGCAAGGTAGCTTTAAGACAGAGTGCAGTATTTTTTTCGGTGCAGAACGTAAACACCCCAGGCACAGGTAACACTGATTACCACTGACTATGATTAATCTGTTTTTCTTTTTTGGTGGCACGGTGGCAGAATGCTTAGAACTCCTGCCTCACAGCAAGAAGGTCATGGGTTTGAGTCCCACTCAGGGTGTTTCTGTGTGGAGTTTGCATGTTCTCCCCGTGCTTGCATGGAAAACTCTCATTTCCTCCTGCCTCTAAACATGTGATTGGGCATAGGTGAACTGGCTACTCTAAATTGTCCATAAGAGTGAATGTGAAAGGTTGTCTGTCTCGAAGTGTTAGCCCTGCGATTAACTGCTGATTGTCCAGGGTGTACCCACCTCATGCCCTCAGATAGCTGGGATAGACTCTAGCACCCCCGAACAGGGTAAATGCTAGACTATGGACGAATGCTGCTCTCTTGCTCCCTCTAATAGTAGAAGCATGCCTTGCTTTGTTCTGATTTCTCTGTCGTTCTCTAGTGCTGGCACAAGGCCAAGCTGACTCCCCTTACAGAACTTAACTAAGAATGGCACCTGATCTTTCTTCAGTGCTGTACCATGTACCAACCATGCATCCAGGAAGTGCTGTAGACGACAGTGTAAAAAGTATGTGGAGCAGATGCCATGACAACGGAACACAACACAGTGACATAATGTAGAATGGCCAGTTCTAAAAAGCATTTCACTGTTGTGCTATGTATAAGACAGATAAAATGTGAATATTCGGGCCGTGACCTCCAAGTTTCCCTGCAGCTTCTTTAATGTTCCTGCTGGTCTTTTGCCAATACCCAAGTATCCAGAGACCACTAAAACACAAATGTAGCTAGAGAGCTCCAAGGTTGACTTGAGATCTTTGAGCTCTCCTTAAATACACCCAGTCACAAGCGGAGCTGATTGCCACTTATTAAATAATGAATTTACAATTGATTGTGGCGTCCTCTTGTGGCATAAATCAGGCTAGCGACTTTTCTGGTTGCGACCTGTCTCCCTTTTATGACGACACAAAGCAAAGCAAGCTGTTTTTGTACAAAAGAGATTACAACCTTAAACATCTTTGTAAAAGTCCGAATGTACCGATAATTATAGATTTGTTATAACGGTATAAACGAGTAATTATAACCGTATAAAGACTTAAGAAAGACAGGATTAGCCACAGCAGGAGACAGGAGTAAAAACTCGATTTCCCAGAAAGCATTTCGCTTCACGCTATCGCGCGCCTTTCCATCTTGTTCCTCCCCACAGCAGAGCGTCGTCGTTGTTGTTGTCGCGGGATCATAATGGCGGCAGCTGGAGGCGGATTGCCTGCCCCGGTTGTCTTCGCGGGCGGGAGCCCGTTTTCCCAGGCGCGGTGTCGCTTTCCGGGTCGCCCCTGGCCGTCTCGCGGTCGTCAGAAGACGGGGAGACGTTCGAAAGTTGGTCGAATTGGGCTGGAGGCAGAGGCGGTGAGCGGCCCGAGAGAGCCGAGGCCCGTTAACGTTGAGCTTACGCTGCGGGAAGATCCGTCTTTACTGCGCCTACTGAAGCTTAACGAGCGGCTCGCGCGCCAGTGGGAGGCGGGGTTCTACACGAGCGGCAGCGATGAGGTTAGTCACGGAGACATGAAAGTCTGAAAGATTTTAACGCTGCATTTTTTTTACTTTGCTTTTCTTTGCACCTGCCTTGTGATGCACTAGTTAGCTTGTTAGCCTTGTTAGCGCGCTAGCTCCTAGCTAGCATTCTTTACGTGAGTATGTTTGAGGAGCTTATAAGTTTTGCCGTTTTTTTTTTTTAGATTGTTGGTGCCTGATAACGTTAGTCTTACGGCAGTAAAAACAGCACCCGTTATTACGAGCTGGTGCAGCTCAAGACGGTCGATTAGCAACTTCCTGCTGGCTGAACAACCTGTGTGAGCTCGTTTAAGTTTATGCAGGAACATCAGCTTCACTGATGGACTCTTTAATGCATCCGATAATATTAATTTCCTGCAGAATGTTTAAGGGTGCGTTAAATCAGTCTGATGCTGCAGGATATCCTGGGATGCAGATTGAAGGGGGTTTTTGTTCGGTGCTAACGTGGCTGATCTGTGCAGTGAAACCAGAGACATCCCAATGACTCATTGTGGCTTAGAACACAAATCTGTAAATGTTTTTGCATATCTACATTGTGTTTTAGTGTCATGTGACATGGTCATTACAAGTCTAGATTAAAGTAGAGTTCACGGGTGTCAACTTTTGACAGTGAACAAAAATAAGCCTGAAAGTATCTGAAAGATGGTCAGAAAACTATTGTTTTTGGATTATGCTGAATACTGAGTATTTTCAATATGAAAGTCATGTAAATGCTCTGCCCTTTAAGCACCTGTTCATATTTAATTTAAGCTCTAATAAACCGAATTATTTATTTCAGTAATATAGCTGAATCCCCCTGAGCTGTAGGTGTGACAAAAAAAAAGATGATCGATAAATGTGCACCCATGACTTATTCGGCATTTCACAATTGTCACTTCATTATTTAACCAAAAAGATTGGCAGTCGAGCTTCAATTCTTGCTTTCCGTTTTCAGATTTCATTAAAATAATCTCCCTTCTCACGGGTTTACGTTGTAGCCATAAATAAATATTAAGTAAATAAATATTTCCGAGGATATAAAAGCTCTTGCTCGTGTTAATAAAGTGTTAATGCAGTCTGCTGCCACCTTCAGGTGAAGTGAAGAAGTGCAAAGTGTTACTTGGCGCTCTTTCTATTATACTGGCGGTTTTAATAGAGAAACTAAAGGACAGTTAACAATTTAAAGAGGGTCGTCCATATGTGTAACATGCTTCGTGCACCCAAATGTGTAGTTTGAACAGTGTGTAGTGTATATAAAATCCAATTCCCAGTGCTCATTTGCATGTAGTGACACCCACAAAACCCTATTAAAGGCAAGCGTTTGGCAGACAGCTCTTATCCACTGTGCGTGTATCGAGTTTGATCAATGAATAGATCAGTGCTGATCGCGATATCACAAACTCAGTGTAACATAAGTTCAAAACCCAACATATTTTTAAATGCAAATTGCTAGTTTCGGTATTTGTTCGGAAGAGGTTGCTTTTCACACATCTGTTAAATACATCCTGCGACTCGCTGTGCTGACACTGATTGGAAGTTTCCAGGTGGATCAATGACTATTTGTTTTGAAAGCCTTCTTCATAAGTTTCTTGCTTTTACTTGTAAACGGTGTGATTGGTGTAAATGATGTCTTTTTGGATAAATGTCTATATCTTGTGTGGCTTCTAACTAGGGGTGGGAATCTGTAGGTACCTCATGATTCAATTCTGATTCAGAGGTCTGCGATGTGATTTATTAAACGATTATCGATGCATCTTTTGTTTAATGTATACAATTTTCAGGAAAGATGAATTATGTGAAAAGGTCAAGAAACACAGAAAGTTGATAAACGTCTGCTTAATAATTAAACAGTTGTAATCCTGGGTACATTTCTGTATGGAATAAAGCACTTCAGGATGTTGGAGGAAAATGATCAGCTCTGGAAAAGCACTGGACACCATACCACATCATTCCACCCTGCGTTTTTATATCACCCTGTTGTGTGATCATCCTTTCATATGTATATTTCATGACAGTCAAGGCATGACGAGTCGAATGATATCTGATGTTCCTTGGTCGGCCATTTTTAATCAATCTGTCATACCGAGTCAACAAATTTCATGACAGGCATCCAAAATGAACCTCAGGCTGTGTCTTTGCAAAACCTTTGAGTATTGAATTCAAACTACAGTACCACTTACTGTAATAAGCTATGTATTGTTTTATCTGAATTATGTCATGTATAAATAAGGAATCAATTTCCTGGGTTTTCAATATAACGTAGTTTTCTACACCGTTTTATTTATGCTGGAAATGAACCGTGTTATTAAACTGTATGTGGGTGGAGACAAATAGCCATTACATTTGTTTTAAAATTTTTTTTACAGGAGGAAGATTTCACAGGTTTCCAGACTGACGGCCGATGGGCTTCACGCTCTGGGCAAGATGTTACACAAAGTAATTCTTTTACTCACATTTGTGGGGTGTATTTAATAAAAAAAAAAAAAAAGCACTTCATAATAAATGTCGTGATGTTGTAATAATCATAAAGTGTTGAAATTTAAATTATTGATTAATTCTGATGCTGTATAATTTGTATTCTAAAGACTTTTTATGGCTTTTTTTTATTAAAAAAACAAAAGCTCAAATGTCAAAGGCAATCTGTTTATCAAGTGACAGTTTCAAAATCCATTAGAGGAGGTTTAAAGGCACTCTTTTTTTTATTCAGAACTTCTGTGTTTGAAAAAAGGTACTAATGTTTACTTTTCTCTTTGTTACTAGGAAGTTCTGTTAAATCGTCCTCAAAGAAAGAAACAAACAAAGTCGCCAGTGCAAACAAAGGACCACGGGTGACTGCAGAAACGGAGGGAGCGTCTCTGTCAAAGAAACCTGAGCGGAAGCGCAGAAAACGTCGAAACCGAGGGAAACCCAAACTCATTGTTAAACTGGATACCAAAAAGATGAGAAATAAAAATCTTCCAGGGGAAACAACTTTGCCCAGGGATCGAGGGAAAGTGTCTGAAAAGGAGAAGGAGACTATGATCTCACAAGAAAACGGAGGTATAGAAGATGAGGTATTGGGTGAGACAGACTCTGAAAGAACAGAAATGCAGCGGCGACGTCCCAAGCAAAGGAGGCAAAGGAAATTGGTTCGCAGAGGAAGAATGTCCAAAAACAAACTGCCGGAGAATTTGGGCAGCGGGTCCCAAAGAGGGAACACAAGGGCTGCTGAGTCAAGCAAGCGCTTGCAAGAACTTGTTGACCGAGATGCTCGTGTGTTTCCAGAACCTGATGTCAAACAGCCAAAGGTCTCTATGGTAAAGGAAGAAGAACATGAGACGGCTGCTTCTTGTGATGGTATTGAAAGCACATCACTGAAAGACAGCAGTCCAAATTCTCCCAAAGTATCTCGCCAAGGCCTTAAGAGACGCAACCCTCTATTTGGTTATCGAAGGAGGCCGGAGCAGGAGCTGCTTCTTAAAATGAGGAATGACAGTAAGAGCCCCAGCAAGAGGCGGAAGCTTGTCCGTTACACTTACGAAGGGGTAGATTCTCCAGTGAATCAGGAGCCATCACCGGAGCCACCAGAACAGGCAGCAAGTCAGCAGGAGCTCACGGACAGCGTTATTAGTAATCGGCCATCCCGGGTGATCAGGTTACCGAAAAGGTTCATGGATGATGAAAACATGTCTGGGCTGCTGGGAAAAAAGGTTGTTGAGAATCAGGATGAAGAGTCTTGCAGTAAGTCAGAGGAAATGAACCTTTCCCAAACCCCAAGGAATGGAAGCAAGGAAAAGAGTTCAAGCCAAAGGAGTCTACGTGATGATGAGGCGAGCCTTGTTGGAAAGTCTGTGGAATGGAAAGCAAGCAGTCTGCCTGCTGTGACTGGGGGTCCCCGAAAGAAAGTGGGAAGACCACCAGGTGTTTCCTCTCATCTCAAAATCTATGAGCGGTTAAAGATGCTTACAGCAAGTTTGACTCGGCGGAAACAGCAGCGCATGGCAAGTGCACAATCTAAAGCCCTTGGTGAGAAGGAAGGAAGTGAGAGTCATTGTGCAGGTGAATCTCTAGGTTCTGGAGAGATGAGAAAAGTAAGGAGCTCCGATATCAAGATCGCCGATCTGAACTGTTCAGGAGTTGTACATAAAGTAGCCATACATGCTGTTGATCAGGTGATCAGTCAGGCAGCACTATCGCCTGTCGAAGGACTTGAAACTAAAGCAGATGGTAAAGATAATAATGCTCATTTATTTCTGGCTTGTTTTAGAGCATAGTACAGGCTTTGCAACAATCTTTTTTTCCCCTAGTTGAGAGAACTGACCCGGAAGGTGCCACTGATCTGCAAAGTATGGATTCCGCCAAGTCTGAGGTGGTGTTGGCACCGAGCAGTTCCATTCACAAAGTCACCCTCTCGGGTGCCAACAAAAGAATGCTTCACTTGCTGAAGAGGGCCAAGGTTCAGCTGATTAAAATTGACCAGCAGAAACAGATGAAGTCAGCTCAGGTAAGGGATTGCATTTGCTTGTATCGCTATCTTTCTCACTACAATGTATCGCAGATCAGTTTTTAGGGAAGTGGCAGAGACCACCACCCAGGGTGAGGCATTCATAGTATTCTATTTGAAACAGCGGAGGTGTTAAATGAGTGTCCTATTTCTCTAATCCTGCTAAATGCAAGATCTTGGCTTATATGCTGCTGTTTGTATTTTGCAGCTGATGTCCGGCACAGTTCATGTTGGAGATGATGGGGTCATGGGCGTAAAGAGGAGGGGGAGAAGGAGAAGAGTCAGGATCAACCATGAAGAGGTTCCTCAGGTGGGTCTTTTTTTGTCTCCTCTGTTGGTGGGAGGGCTCGATTGCTCACAGTAGCATTATTGTCTTTAAGCACGTGTGTGGAAGCGGGAGGATAGTAGATGTATGCGGATGAAAGTAGATAAGAGGTGTTTAAAAATGGAGATGAAGACGGATAGGGTGCCTTGTGATGCAGCAGCAGATCAAGAAAAAGCTATTGGCTGACTTTACCTGTCTTGGGAATTAGGTGATGGCCTTTACCCTGTTTCCTGTCATGGGTAAAACTGGCTGATGTGTGTGGTTTCCCCCCCAGAAGTAATTAAGTAGAAAAAGCAGGAACATGTCTTTCGGAGCATGTTTCATAGAATTACCGTATATGCCGGTGTATAAGTTGACTTTCTACACCCAAATATTAATATCAAAATGGGGGGGGTCGACTTATACACCGGGTACAGGATAACGGGTGCAAA
>JAOUQX010000010.1:6804032-6829918 GCA_028566295.1 Liobagrus marginatus | reverse complement strand
AAAATCGTCCGAGAGACGACTCGTACCTCAAAAAACTCGTCAGTTGGGTCACTCGTAAGTCGAGGCCTCACTGTATAGGTAGTAATATATTACTGTTAGTGACCAGTAGAAGCAGGAAAAATGGGCAAAAGTAAGGATTTGAGTTAGTTTGACAAAGGCCAAGTTGTGATGGCTAGTCAGCTGGTCAGAGCGAGCATCTCCTTGTGGGGTTCCTTGCAGCTCTTGTGTGGTGTCTGCAGTGGTCAGTATCTATGAAAAGTGGCCCAAGGAAGGAACCGTGGTGAACCCGGCGACAGGGTATTGGGTGGCCAAGGCTCACTGATGCACATGGGGAGTGAAGGAGGCCCCAAATCACAACTTGCAGGACTTGGAGAAGGATCTGCTGCTAACATCTTGGTGCCAGACACACACCTTTTTAGGGGTCTAGTGGAGTCCATGCCTTGACAGGGCCGTTTTGATAACAAAAGGGGACATCCACAATATTAGGAACACAATACTATGATGGTGGTCATAATGATATTCTTACAAATCTAGATATATATTATAATGTATATTAGAAATATATATATGGTTTGTGACATTCTCTCAGCTCCTGACAGGCAAAGTTGCTAAATTAAACACACTCTTGTACCAAAGAGCATTTTACTAGTTAATCATTAAGGCCCAAAGGTTCAACACACCAGAATGAGGTGTTGTATTACACCTGCTCTCAAGTGTATTGCTGCATTATGTACTGATTTCAGCGTGCCTTCATGAGCTCGCTGAACCCCACCAAAGGGTAGTTATTGTTCTAGTGAAATCTGTCTGCTCAACAAAAGGAAATACGTTAGTCATAACTGACTTTACATTGGAGAGAATAGAATAGATCATTATTGTTAATGTTGGAATACAATGAGAAACTGTTTAGCAACTCTACAAATTTTAGCAGCGAACAAACATTGTACACAGGATTATAAAACAGTATAAACACAGAACAGGTGGATAATATAAACAAGGGCAAATTTATATATCAAATATAAATGAAAAGCAGCGTTTGTTATTTTTAGACGCAGCGTTTTGATCTCTTAATCTGACTAACCAGTACTTTTGGCTTTTTGTTTTCTATATTTTTATTTTCTTTAATTTGATCTTAGTTTTCCTAATTTTACTGTATTTCATTACATCCAGTTTTCATTGTAACTATTTAGAGCACTATTTAATAAATGTATAATATATTAGCTTTTTTTGCTCAGTGGCTAAAACAACGATTGTAGAGAAGCTTAATTTCTTTAAAAAGAAGTGAAACCTCCAAACGATACCTCAAAGCTAATCTTTTATGTTCTCTACAGCTACAAGAAATGCTTAAGGATCGAAGAGAACAAAATGAGAAGAATGAAAGGTATGACTGTTATAAGTAGTATGGCAGTAATAAGAAACCTCAGTGAAATAGGGAGAATGTATTCAGCTCTTTGGGGCTGGATTTTAAACGCTGTGCATGTGGCTATATTTTGTGGTCAGTATAGATTTTTTACTATCTGGCTATGTGTAAAAAAAAACAAAAAAAAAAACTTGATGTGGATTAAAAAAAACTGACGCATTTTTTTTTGTTTTGCTTTTTCTTTTTAAAAAGGTGTCTGTAATTTAAAAAGCTCTCTGTGTTTTATTGTTTCCTTGCTTTTACCTTTTCCACATTGTCATGTACATATGTTAGTTAAGCTTTTATTTTGTTTTGAATTCTGAACCCCCTTTTGCATACACCACCACCACCCCCTTTATTTGTCCCTTTATTTGACCTATTCTGTTTTTTCGCAGTTCAGATGAAGCGACGGCCGATGTACACCCAAGCCACTGCAGACAGCGGCGGAGAGGAAGGCGCCGAGGTCGATGGCACGGGAGACGCGCTAAGCACTAACCCACTGAGCTCTGTTCGGCGGCGTCCCAGACGGCAGGTTAAACGTCGATGCTTTAGCGACTTGCTAGAGTCCGACTCGACCGACACCGATGCTTCCGTTGCAGACGTAGCAAAGGAGCAAAGCAGTAGTGAGCCAAGTATTAAAGCTAATGGTATGAAAATTTTTCATACCAAATTTCTGCCGTTCGCGATAATCATGAGAGAAAATGCTTGTATTTAACAAAGGTTTTTAAACGTTCAGTTATGTAACATTATTACACAGAATGTGGAATACTTCATTCTGATTGGTTAGTCGCGCCATCCAGCGGAATGTTATTACAAGATAACAACTGCCAGAATGAACAATACACCGCTCATCCGGGTACTACGAGTTATATTGAACGGATATGCTTAACGTGTCACTCCGTTTTCTTTGCGGAAGCTTTACGTAAGAGCTAATAAAATATTTCAACTCGTCAATATTTCGTGTCTAATTTACTTGAGACAAGTAGCCATGTAAGAACGGTAAAAATGTACATTCAGTCGGTTGTTATTGCAGAATAAACCACTTCAGAGTGATGCAAGATCTGATCTTTATATATTATCTTTATTTATTTGTTACATTATCTTATACGTATTATACCATAATATATCATATTTACTGACTAATGTAATGCAATCTAATGTTATACTTTACTACCAGACAAAATATTTTCAGAATTATTAATTTTAATAAAATCTAAATTTATGAATCTCTTATGCCTGGAAATGGCAATGTAAACACCACAATCAATAAGTAAAATACTATTTAAAATCCATAAATGGATTAGATTTTTTTTAAACAAAATAAAAAGCCATCCTGTGGCTTCTTTTATGCTAAAGTCTCTGTTTACATGCCCAAGTAGATGCACAGCTGCAAGCCTAAGATCATTGCACATACTGCCATCATTTTACTCCGGAGCAGTGGAAATGAGTTCTCTGGCATGTCCCACTTAACTGTCGGAAGGCTGTTCAATGAGTGGGCAAAGCTATTTACTGACACGGACCAACAGTAAAGTGTGGTAGGGAAGTTATAATGGTCTGGGGCTGTTGTTCAGGTGTTTGTCAGGGGACCCCCTTAAATCCAGTGCAGATTCATGCAAATGTTAATACATCCCAAAACATTTTAGAAAACTACGAGAGACAGTTTAGAACGTTTCCTGTTCTAATGCACGATGAAGCCCATGTGCACAAAGGCAGCTCCAAAAAGACATGGTTTCCATGAGTTTAATGTGGAGGAACTTCAGTGTCCTGCACAGAGCCTGGAATTCAAACCCAATGAGCACCTTTGGGATGAACCAAAACTTTGACTGAGAATCATGTTTCCTCGTTGAGAGTCAGTGGCTGATCTCACTATTGATTTTTGACTGAATGAACACGGATTATCAAAGACACTTGACAAAGTTTACTAGAAATCTTTCCAAGAAGAGTGGAGACTGTTGCACATCGTGCCCATGGCTATCTTATGGAATGTTTAACAAATAAAATACGTGCATGTGTGTGTACGCGTCAGGTGTCCACATATTTTTGACCATAAATATTGCAACACAAACCATTATTTGGCAAATGTAATTTTTGCTGGGCATGTTTTACCCAGAGTACGTTTCCTGTGACTGGTTTAATACTGTGATTTTATACTCTTGTTTTCTCCCGTCCTGTAGATAATGTTGAACAACCTGATGCTCAAGATGAGGCAGTAAAACCACGAAAGCCTGGACTGCCGAAGGGACTGTGGGGTCGGAGACGAATTAATAAGGTATCAAAATGTGTTTTAAGAAACTTACTTTATTAAACCTTTAGATTGTACACACTAATAAACGTCTAAAGGGTCATAAAGAATATTGTCGAAAGTCCATTCCCAGTAGCACCTGGTAAGCTGCCACTAATCCTATTGAGCATTCTGCTTCAAAATTAATGCCACCCTTTGTTAAAGGCTGTAATCGTTGGGATACGTTAGCTCAGTCTCAAAGTGAATACGTGAGAGGAATTTAAACTGAATATACACTTTGTAAACATGATCAGCACAACCCCAGACTAATGCGCACACAAGTGTGCCGAATTCTTTTGCGTGCTGTATCATTTCAGTTTCTGTTTGCTGGAACTAAGTGACCCAAATGCTATTCCAGCATGATAATGCCCCTGAGCGCCATGACGACATGGTGTGTTCTGGTTGTAGTGGAAGAACTCGAGTGTCCTGCACAGAGCCCTGACTCTGACTCAACCCCACTGAACACCTTTGGGATAATCTGAGTACCTTCGAAGCCTGCCCAGAACAGTGAAGGTTATTATATCATGCATGTATGGGTGTGTTTTGGTCTGGTCTCCACTAATCTTTGGTCATTTAGTGGTTTTATTGAGATTTTATGGGAAATGTTATGACCCAGTTAGGAATTAGAGTTGTTTGCTTTCTCATTTGGCGGTTATTCGAAACTGAATGTAAAATGTAATCTTTAATCTAATCTGATTCATCGTGAACAACGCTACACCTGTTTTTTAAATGTTTTTTTATTACTATTTGTGCTTCTTTCTTGTCCTTTGAGAGGGTGCTAGCGGTCACCTCCTTCCTCCTGCTCACCCTCTTCCTCCTCTTCCTTGGCTGCTTATCTTTGCTGCAGTTGTCATGATGCAGTCCTGCTATAATGCTCCCCACCTCATTTCCCCCCCTCACTCTCCCAGCTCCAGAGTTGCCCTACCTCAAAGGTGCTGGAACACTCAAACACAGGAAGTCCATCTGTAAAGCTCAGGCTGAAGCTCCAGCTGCGGCTGCATAGACTTCCACCTAGCATGGTGCGCGCTGCTGAGGTGTCTTCGGTGGCTGTGTCTTCCCAGCCTGATGACAAAAAAGAACAAGAAGAGGAGGCGGATAGAGAAAAGCGGGTTGTGAAGGAGGGAGCTCAGCAGCAACCCCTTAATGACCCCTGTCTTCCTCATTCCCAGAGCTCAATGGAGCACATGCCCCCCAGTGTCCTGGCCACACTGGCCAAAGGCTTCGTACACCGGGAACGACCGCCAAAGGAGCCAGCGCACAAAATCCGCGTAGATTTTAAGGTCAGTGTTTCAACTGGTTCAACTTACTGCACGACTTGTGTTAGTCAATGATTAAACTAGGGGTAGAGGTAGCTTATCGGTTAAGGTGTTTGGCTGCTGACTGAAAAATCACGGATTCAATTCCCCGCACCACAGAGCTGCCACGGCCGGACCCCTGAGCAAGGCCCTTAAGCCCTAATTGCTCAGTTGAAATAAAAGAAAGAGAAGTCGCTCTGGATGTGTATGGCAAATGCCAGGAATGTAAACGAAAGTACTGTGGATTTTTTTTATTGTTTTTTGTCTTGTTAACATTGTTTGCAGAATTATAGTTATTTGCCTGCTTATAATATTAGCCTCTAGTATTATATACTTAATGGCAACAATGATATATTGTAACTAGAAACAACATAATTCCGCCGAGTTCAATACCACAGCTCATAGTTACCCATTTTTAAAGGTTAAAATGTATGTATTTATTTGAAGCACCGAACAATTCATCATTCACACCAAACTCGCTCACTTTGTTTGCCTAAATAAAAAAAAACAAGACAAGCCAAAAATTAAAAACGTGTTTCTTTTCCACATCCTTTTGTGTTTGTTACAGGATCTGATATTTAATCTACGTTTTTTTTTTTTAATTTTTTTTTTTTATTGATGATGCTCCAAAAGTGATATTGGGTATTTGGGGGAATCGTTAATTGTACTCTGTGCACATTAACCGTTTTCATGTCTGTTTACGATAAGATAAGTACGAGCGTATGCTCTACTGATAGAGGGGTTAAATGGGTTGGAGTGTTTTCTTCCCTCGTACCTCAGCAGGCTGGCAACGATGCGTTGTTTAGTTGATTGATGAATAGCACGTAACAGATTTGAACAGTTTATAGTTCGGTTTAACAGAACAGGAGAGGGAAAAATCCTCTCCTGTTCTTGACACGTTCACAGTAATCAAGGTGACTTGTTAACCACCACAGAAATGTTTGTTCACATGTAAGAGACTCAATTGTGTTTTAAAAATTCAAGCAGCTCATCAACCATATTCTTTTATTTATCTCAATATACCTTGTATAAAATCCATATATACAGTCATTGGTAACAAACCCTAGACAAGGTAAATCATTGTAGTTCTATTAAATGAAGACTCACGCTTGATACATGTGGTTTTTATTTGTTTCTTTTTAGGAGGACTGCAACATTCGGAATGTCTGGGCGATGGGGGGTCTGAGTGTTCTCACGTCTGTTCCAATCACAGTGGATTGTGTGTGTCTGCTGTGTGCCAGTAAAGGCCATCACAATGTAAGGGTATAAAACCGTAGAGCTTATTCTTTACTTTAAATGGTGGAAAAAGAAAAAAAAAATACGTACAAATAATTTATAATTCAATCCTTTTTATTTCTTGTATTGTTTTCTTTTGAGCTTTAATTCGATTGTTTCTGTCCCAGATGGTACCTCATGTATAACACTAGTATATATTTCATTTTAACAGGAAGTGTAAGCCTTTTGCCAGTCAATGGTCTATTACATATAAAATATGTAAATAAATTAAACATATAAAGGGGGCTGGTTTAAAAGACTGTTTTTCAGCAGCCAGGATTTTTCTCATTTAGTGTTTGTGCCTTGTAGCACCGTAGTTCTTCTGTAATACAAGCAAAGTTTTGAGTTGTCTTATAGCTACTTTTTTGTTGCTTAATTTACGTGATTTATGCAGGTTCTTGAAGTTCACTTTTTTTCCCGTTCACCTAAAAGTTTTCTGAAAACAAAATCTGTCCAGTGTAAGGGTACAGTAAAGCAAAATTACATGAAGACTGATCATTAGTTTAAAGAATGAAAGGCTGGTTTAAAGACTAGCTTTAAAGTAAATAAATACAGATGCTAGCCATAAAAAGGAGCGTGAATGTTGTTAAAATCTATAGCATAACACTCGGTCTTGTCTTTCAGATGATATTTTGTCAGATGTGCTGTGAGCCCTTCCACCGCTTCTGCCTCCCAGTTGATGATCGTCCACAGGAGGAAAATAATCAGAACTGGTGCTGTAAGCGCTGCAAATTCTGCCACGTCTGTGGTCGTAAAGGCAAACAGCGAAAGGTACAAAGCTGTTTAATGAATTCTTATTTAATCCTTAGCAGGGTGAAGGATTATTTGCTGGTATTTTGAATTTACTTTGTGTTGGAGTATAAATTAGTGCAATTTAAACTTGTGTTTTTGGTTTCTCTTCTCTAGCCTGTTTTACAGTGCAAAAGGTGCTTTTACTGCTATCACCCATCATGTCTTGGGCCAACATATCCCAAACCTGGAAAGTGTAGCACGCCCTGGGTGAGTTGCAGCTCTTCTGTAGTTCATTATTATGTTGATTTCGGAAGTGGTTAAGCTGTTGGTCTGCTGATCAGAAGATTGTGGGTTCAGTTCCCAGCACCACCAATCTGCTGCTGCTGGGCCCCTGAGCAAGGCCCTTAAGTCTCAACTGCTCAGTTGGATAAACGTCGTTGGAGACTGTTACAAAGTGCTGCCATCAGACACTCCTTCCAGAAACCTTACATAAATGTCATCTTAGCATAGTAAAGCTCCTGATCTCCACTGAGAATTAGTGATGTCATCATCGGCTAAAACACACACACACACGCAGTTTACTTTAGTTCCTGAACAAGTGCAGACCTGAATATAAGGTTTTACATTCACGATAATCGTAGCATGGTCTCACATCTCGCACCTTCTTCTACAGGCAGTCCTGGGTTCAGTACCATGCTGTACACAGCGTTCACGTTAACAGTTTATCATGTGAGCCCACACTGTTTTAGATTCAACAGTCAGAGAAGAAGCCTCCTTAGTTTGTGAGGAAGTACCGTGTGTATACGTTGTTGCTGTAAAACTAATAATGTGTGTTTGTGTAGGCATGCATGGTGTGTATCCGGTGCAAAAGCTGTGGCGTAACACCAGGGAAATCCTGCGGCACGTCTTGGAATCATGAGCTCGATCTCTGCCCTGACTGCAGCAGCCTTCACAAACAGGGTACTAATTTAATAAGTTTTAGGACTCCTCAAATGTTAGGGTTAAATGTGCATATAGCTATACTGCATGTGTGAACATTGTGTTGTTCTTCAGAAGTGCATAATTGGCAGTGTGAATATTTTTCTATTTGAATAAGTCCATGGTTTTACCCTTTGATGTTTTGGTAACAACCGTGTTCCTACGTTTTTACGTTTCTGCAGGAAACTTCTGCATAGTGTGTCTCAAGTGCTACCCCGAGCACGAATTTGACATGAAGATGATGCAGTGTGCTCGATGTGCCCACTGGGTCCATCCCAAGTGTGAGGGTCTCACAGGTTTGTGTGGCTTGCTTTGTCGGTTTGTTGACTGTAAATTCTGATGATAAGTCTTAGGGGCGTGTGCAAGTATTTAGATACTACCGGAACATGGCACAGGGTGTCACGTTTTTGGAAACGGTTTATGGGTGCTTTGTTATATGCTAAAATGAAACCAAAAAGTTGCACCTGGGCAGATGGGTAAGGAAAAATATATACAGATGTTGGACAATGGATATGAAACACCTATTTTTTTTGGCTTTATTGAGAGGCTAGGACAGTAGGAAGTGAAGCGGGAGAGAGAAAGGGGGCGGGATCGGGACCGACAAACGCCTAGTTTTAGAACGAATAATTTGTTGTTAGTGTACTTTAGGGCCTGTTTTTGGCACCAATACAGCATCAGTTTATTTTGGGAATGAGAAATACAAGCCATGCACATTGGTTAAATGTATTTTGACCCATTCATCTTATAGACCAGTGGCCAGGTCACATAAATGATAAATAACGTTTCCTGACTCAGTCCGTGGCCCAATAGTTTTCATATTTAGTGATTGTGAAGGCCATGTGAGCTGTTCGTTTTTTTCTCTCATACCCATCAAACCACTCTGTTTGAACACAGCGAAGACTTGCGCTCCTACTCAGAACTGTCCTGTTTCAACCTCATTTTAATACAATGTTTGGCTCTTATCACAGGGCATATACGACCATATTTTTAAGAATATTAAAGACCTTCTTTTCTTTTTTTTTGTGCGAGCTGAAATTGGATGTGGTCGCATTTGTGCCATAATATTATTGCATAATCATGCGCGCATAATCAATAACGTATACACACATGATACACTGATGACAAAACTTGAAAATTCGGAGTTTGGTTGTATAAAAATCAAGAGATCAATAACTGATTACTTTAAAAATAAAAAGGGTGTGGAAGGTGAGGATGCTGATGGAAAGGACGAGCAAATGAGCCAGCACATACTTGCACACAGCTGATGATGAAAGCGCAGGTGCAGGCACGGAGGACCGAGTGAGCAAAGCGGTGGTTGCGGTTAGATAAGGAAGATAAAACAATTATAAAATGCAACATGGCTTATCAAAAGTGGGGCTCGCATTCACGCAATTTAAATTGCAGATAATACTAATGAAAAAGAACGACTTGTATGTTAATCCCACTTATGCCAATGACATGGCTTCTGTGCACTTTATAATAGTAATGGCAGACAAGTGTAAAAAAAAAAATAATAAAAAAGACAGGTGAAAACATTTCCTTGACGCACTTATGGTTGATGGTGATGATAATATCTTAACCTAAAGGTGCGACCAACTGAGAGAGTTGGTAGCACCAGTGTTACCCTTGTAAAAGTTAGCCTGGAGCCCTGTATAATGTAAGAGCCATCTGATCATTGAGTCGTGTCCTTATTATATTTGTTCACGCCTTTCCCTTGTACTAAATTTAGCTATAAAAGGTGTCTTCCTGGAGCATGGAGGTGTCTACTCTGGGAGAAGAAAGTATGGAGTGTCTCCAACAAGATACAACGATCTTTGTCAGAATATATTATATAGAATATAAGTATATAGCTATAATAATAATAATATGCAAATATTATAAATAATAAAAATATACAAATAATATATATAGGATCTGATATAAAACCTTAAAATGCATTTTAATCTGAATTCTGAACAAGTTTTGACATTGTAACTGAAGATTATATAGAAACCTTCATCCCCCAATTCCATGTTTCTCTTTCAGCATTTAACCGAAGATGGCTTATTTTTATCTTCCCCATTAGACGACTTGCATGAGATTCTGAAGAGGTTGCGAGGAAAGAGTCTGGTGTTCTCATGTGCAGCCTGCAGTAAAAACTTCCCTAGTGGTTGGCAGGAGGTGGTGCAGAGTGTACTCCATAATGGGCTAGAGAAGATCCTAAATGGTTTGATGAGCTCCCTGACCACCACTCACCTCCAGAAATGTTCAGTGGTAAGTCTGTCTCTTTCTCATTCTCTCCGTCTGTCTTTAAGAATGCAAACACACCCTTATGTCTTCCTGTTTATCTGTATTTTTGTCCCAAGGATTCAAAAGTAAGGGTCTACAGATTTTGCTTCCGTTTCATTCATTTCCAAATGTAGTACTAACATTTTCATGAACATGATTAAACACACCTGATCCAGCTAATCAGCAGTGGCTAGGACAGGGATAGATAGACAAGCAGGACAAAGTAACTTAAGGAACATGGGTTGCCCGTCACTGATCATAAACCAGGGGGTTTGGAAGCTTTTGACCAACATATACGGAAAGCAATGCTTATTGAAGGTGTGTTGAATTACTAACGTGTTTGGGCTCTTCCACCCAGTGTGAAACCGGCTCTGATGTTGACCGTATGAAGAGTCGGAAGGTGGTTTGTGATCTTCATGCTGTGCGAAAGAAGCTTGACGAAGGCTCCTATAAGTCATTGGTGAGTCTGTTAATCCATGCCCTAACATTCGTGTAGCATAATAATGAGCTGCATGTAAGTTTGAGTTTCTTTATTTATTATTGAGTTTGTTTTTATTCTCCTGTTTTGAGCAGAGAGCATTTCATGAGGATGTGGTGACTGTAATGATGAAGCAGCTACAGCAAGAAGAAGCACTCCCAGAGCAGCAGAGACCAACGGCCCAAGCCAAAGCTTTCTATATTAAAGTAAATCAAGTTATTTAAGACGTGTATACATTTAATTTAATGTTGCTAGTATAACTTAACAGCTTTTGCTATAAAGCCTTGTGTGCCAATCACTCGTGACTAGTTACCAGGAAGTAAATTGCGACTAGTGAATTTTCATGCAATGCATTTATTGTTTTACAGATACTTGAGCAAACATTTACTTGGTTTGACTGTCAGGACCCTAAAGCATGGAACCCTGTACTAAAAGAATTCCCCAGGTATTTTCAGTTTTCTGTATTTATAGAATAAACTGATTACCAATGGTAAGAAAACACTGATAATGCGGGTAAAGAAATGTAATTGTATGTAAATGTGAAATGTCTTCAATAATGTTAGTAGTACTATTATACTATACTATTAGTAATATTCTTTAATAGTGCATACGATGCTTTGGCACGTTGTGTAAAGCAGGGGTTCCCAATCATTTTCATTCCAGCTGGACATGTATAATCAATCTCAAGCCCAACCATAATATTTTAAAATGAAAATAAGGGGAAAATGCATCCTGATAGACAGCAGTGTTTTTTTTCCTTGTTATATGAATTAAAAATACAATTCCTTTATTATTTAAACGTATGCTGCACTATCATTAAATGCTGTATTGTACGTTACTCATGGCCATTCAATGACTGCAGTTTAGTGATTCTCAAAAGAGGGTCATATGGCTCGGACGGCGTTTTAGTGTCATGTTAAAAAAAAAAAAAAAAAAAAAAATATTACAAGAAGTAAGTCAAGTGATACAATATTAAACTCTTTATATTTTAAGTAAACAGTGAAAGAATTGTGTGGAACGTTTCACTATTTTGCTTAAAAGTGGATGTGAATGATTTGGTTCAATCCTATTTTGTTCGGGTTAGGCAATAAGGACATTCTTTGTTTTTTTTTTGGCGCGTCAGCAGGGAGCCTGAAGAGGTTGAACACCGATGCACTTGTGTCTCTGAAGTCACCAGTACTTCAGCTGGGTTTCCAGCGCGTTGTGTCATGGATTCATATAATGCATATACTTTGGGGGTCACTGCTTTGTATGCTTCCATCCACAAACAAACCGACTGAAGCAGTCAGTACAACCATTTTCTGCAAAGTTGTACGGCCTCGGTTTGTCATATGAAGTACTGGTGACGCCAGAGACGTAGCTGCCGGTGTTCAACTCCTTCAGGCTCCGTGCTGATGGCACTAAAACGCCGTATTAGAAATCGGTGGAAACTCGCACAGTGTATGCCCAGAGCGTTCACGTTTTTACATGAGAAACGTTTTCGTTATTATTTGTATTGTGTTTAGTTGGGCTTTAGCCTCAACAGGTTGATGACGTGTCTCATGATGATCCTCAAGCACTCGCAAACAAACCTGGCTTGGAAATGACCTGCAAGCTGCCACTTCATTCTGAAATAATGTCTCAAATTTCACACCACAGCTCCGTCTCAACTATTCAAGTTTGCGCTTCGCTTCTTCACCTGCTTCATTCATTGACTCGGGCTTACGTACCCGATCCATTTTCCCCCCTCGATTGGTTTAAAACGGTTCCTAAAAAAAAGCATCGTCTCTTAAGAGTTGTTTACTATTAATCGGACTCATTTTGTTTATTCCATCATGATTACATGCTGTTACAAAGAGTTCAAACTTCCCCTCAAGCAATACAAGGCAACATATCAGTTTGCCCTGAAATATTTCGTATATTTAAAGATTTTGCATATAATTTGAAATAAATTGTACTTTTTGTGGGGTAAAAATCACCCAGTAAAATTTTTTTTTGCAAAAAAAATGGTAAAAATTCTTTTAGCTTCTTTGTTAATCTCCAGACTGAACCGTTACAAACCTGTGATCAGAAGTGCAGCACTGCAAGTTGCACAAATTTACCTGGGAATATGTAGGAACTATGTTAGTGAAATATGTTAGTATTGCATGAGGGGAAAGAGTGAGACATTAGAAAGTTTAAGTTTTTATAAGTAAGTAAAAGTATTATTAGTATAAGTTTTAGTTGATGAATGATTCCTTTTGTTTCACAGTAATATGCTTCCAGAGGCCATAATCCCACCATTTGAAGAGCACAGTTATGCCCAGTGGTTGGAGGAGCACAACTTTGATATGGCAAACGAGGACCAAGAAAACCTTCCTTTAAATTCCCACAGAAAAGGTGAAACTCAGTGGTGTGTTATTGATAGAATGGTTTAAACTGAGCTGGTTTGTTTTAATTAGTATATAGAGTTCAAATGAGCAAATCAAGCTTCAGGTCTGGTGGGAGAGTGGGTCAGTGTTCTGCACCTGGGTTATTGGTGACCTGCAGGTTTTCTTTACAGCTAAGTCAAAGTGAACTTTAAATTAGACAATATCTGAATTTTGCCCTAATGACTCGTGTTTGTGTCTCATAAAATTACAGAGCCTCAGAACATGAGCCGATGTGGTGTAGATGCACGGCACTGTTCTCTTTGTCAGCAGCAGGGTGATGCCAAACCCAGTGTAAGCCGGTCATATTATTAGGGTTAAATCTTATTATACATGTTATAATACAACATAGTATACATGTATGCAGCTGGCTAATAACTGTGTTTATAGGATGCTGGCAGGTTGTTGTATCTCGGCCAAAATGAGTGGGCTCATGTAAACTGCTGCATCTGGTCAGCTGAGGTACAGGAAGTCAGGGGTGCATTGCTGCATGTGCACAGTGCCGTAGCCAGAGGACGTTTTATGGTGAGTACAACTTTAAACCAAATGTGTCTTTGCTGTTTGTATTCAGAGCTAGTGGCACTTAATAATGCTTCCGGTTTAATAATAATTGTTAATGCAACTTTAATAAAGGTTTTAATAGTAATCTCCCGGTTTCTGTGCAGCGCTGTGAGCGGTGTAGCCACGCCGGCGCGACAGTGGGCTGCTGTCTCTCTTCCTGTCAGAGTAATTACCACTTCATGTGTGCTCGTACCAGCCATTGTGTCTTTCAGAGTGATAAGAAGGTCTACTGTTATAAACACCGGGACCTCGTCAGCAACAAGGTTTAGTGCTGAGCAAAACTCTTTACGTTTATTTAAAACCTGCACACCCACATTCGTGATCAAAATCACAATTAACGTTTTTTTCCCTAGGTAATGAACGGGTTCGAGGTGCTCCGACGAGTGTATGTCGACTTTGACGGCATTAACCTTCGAAGGAAGTTTCTAACAGGCTTGGAACCAGAGTCCATTAATGTAATGATAGGTATGTAAACGGATCTGATGGCTCGTACACCACTTCACCTGACCTGTTTACCTTTTTAAGTAAACCAGCTTAAGGGCATTAAATTGGTTTTTCCAAACAACCTGCAAACGTTATATTTTGTAATTTGTTTTCTCTTTATCGCATAGGCGCTTTACAGATACGCAAATTGGGTGTGCTGACAGAGTTATCTCCAAATGCAGGAAGATTGTATCCTGTGGGCTACCAGTAAGTCACAAATAATAACATTTGACTGTATTGCTTTAACATTTTTAATTAAATTGCCATGTGTATGGTAGCACGTACTGTGCAAAATGTAGTGCTTCTATGCGATCATATAAAAGGAAGTATAAACGCATGTCTGTATGCTTTAAAAGAAAGCATAAATGCACATGGGTAACCTCTCCAAAGTTGTTGCTAGCAATGTCTTGACACCATGCAGTATTTTTACTCATCTAATCACAAGGTTATTGGTATTATTTTTAGATGTGCTCGGTGGTACTGGAGTACAGTCGATCCACGTAAGCCATGCAAGTACACCTTTAGTGTTACAGACGTACAACTGTCGTCCCAGAGGAAAACAACGCATATGGTGCAAAACCAGGACGAGAACTGCACCATCGCGCACAGCCCAAAGCAACACGAAGGCGAGTTTGCTTAATGCTTAAATAATTTGTAAATTAAAAAGTGTATATTCAAAATTTTTTTGAAAGCCAGCTTTGTTGCAATGCCCGTTAATTAAAGCATTAGATCAGTAACAATAATTTTTATTATTGACTTATAGGGACGTAATAAATCGATAATCAATATTGCCTGACAGCTCTCACTGAATTATTATTTTTTAATAAAAAAAAAAATCATATTGCTACTTATAAAATAAATATAGTCCATCTATTGTTCCAGATTATTTGCTTATATTGCACGCTGTTATTTACATCTACATAGTAAACCGCTCCATTTCTCCAGTGATTTCTGCAGAAATCAGACTTGAAACCAGTTAAACCAAAGACTACT
The DNA here is from genome assembly GCA_028566295.1 of Liobagrus marginatus. Classification (NCBI taxonomy): domain Eukaryota; kingdom Metazoa; phylum Chordata; class Actinopteri; order Siluriformes; family Amblycipitidae; genus Liobagrus; species Liobagrus marginatus. Next base: position 6,814,791 of record JAOUQX010000010.1, on the reverse strand, counting down.
AAGAAGTAATAAAGAGGTTTAGTGTTTGGATGTTGCCATTTGACATAAATGTTTGTTTTACTGCTTTTCATGTATCCTTTCTTTAAACAATGAGGTGAAAGTGCTTTAAAAAGTGTTGAATCTCTGTAAACAGCGTGAAACCCCTTGAACGGTTAGCTGAATGCGAGTCTAGTCGGCAAGACTTGATACTATGACCATAACTTAAATAAGTTTAAATCATCTAAGATTTGTTACCAGATATATTTGATTCTTAGATATGGACTCCACTGAGGCTGATCACGAAATGAAGCTCACACCTAATTCCCCTTCTCCCAACTCAAAATTGGACTCCGGAACAGGATCTAAAACCTCCGGCCACCTTCACAACCGAAGACCAACTGGTGGGACATTTAGACCTTTGCCCTCACCAGGTGAGTTTCCCTTTACAGTATATACCAATAGTAGTTAGTACAGTATGTATTAACCGAATTTTATATAAATATTTGTGTGTTTTTGCACTTATACATTCTTCCCAACCGCAGGGACTGCAGTTTCCACACCCCATCACATCCTTACTATTAGTGACCTCGATGAGACACGTCGGTCAAGAAGGCTTTCCTTACGCAGCCGAAATGCCTCACCTCCACACACATTCTCCTCTGGTCCAATGAAAACGTGTCCAGGCGCTGGTCTTCACCCAAGATCGCTTCCGTTTAGCTCACCTGTCTCTCCTCTTGGAGCACACGAAAACCCTGCTAGCTCTGTGTCACCTCGCCGCAGGGGCCGCCCCCCTTCCTCCCCTTCTGGTGCTACTCCGGCATACTCCCCTAGGCAAGGTGCAGTTGCAAGCCCGCCTTCAACTTTCGTCTTGTCACCATGTCACTCTCCAAAGATTCAGCAGCATTTAAGGGAAGCACCACAAGAGTCTGCCGAAGTACCTCAAGATTTCTCTGCCTCTTTAGAGCCTGAAGATGCGGCAGGGATGCCAGAAGAGGCGATCTCCATGATTGGAGTAATGAATGATAGTGACCATGGGTTGATGTCGTCAGACCAGGAGTTGCTCTCGTCACAGTTTGATGCTGACACTGATGTAGCCGTTGCCTCGATGTTGAATGAAAAGCTTGAATTCGATGAGGCCTTGTTAAATGAGAATGTAGCCTTGCACTTTGGCCAGCATGGCATCGCAGGAGAAGTGCCAGAGCAGGGTCAGGGGTTATTGACAGACGGAAATGGCTTGGTTGAAGACACTCACGTTCCGGGTGCAGGTGCCAGTAAATTTAGCTCCAGAATGAAAGATTTTTCTATCCTTTCAGATTCTGAAGAGCTCATGAAGCAAGACTTACCTAACGAAGATCCTGATCATTACTTTAATTTCTCACGGACAGTAGTAGTCTGTGAATCTGCTAAGGATTCTGCACAGACAGGGTTAAATCTCCTTCCTAGCTCGCAGTCAATCTCTCAGCTGGATGGAGCAGACAGCAATTCAGAAAGTGATGCAGGTGACGATGACAATACCCAAGATGTAGGAAATCGTTATGATGGTCAGAAGGGCACTGCTTCTGTAGGGAATGCCTCTGGAAGTCGGGTAGAAGTTGAGTCCTTTGTGACCGAATCCGTACATACCAGTGACCCTATCGCTGAAGTTTTCACATCACAAGAAGGTACACCTATGAAGGATTTAATGGTGCCAGAGTTGCAGCTGACCTCTGAGGCTTATGTTCAAGGTATGGTGTCTCCTGTGTTTGGCACAAGCAGTGATCTACTTGCTGGACATGAGAACCTTCTAATGGACAGCGAGTCACTGGGTCACATGAACGAGGTGGTACTGGACCCTGCTAGTGATTTAATCTCTGCTCAGGATGGAAGCTCTGGGACTATTTGTGACTCCTCAGCATTAACCAGCAATGAGCGAGGACCAGAGCAGATTGTTCCTCCGGAACCGCCTTCTTTAAGCAGTGTCGGAAAAGTGAAAATAATCACTTCTGCTCTTACGCAACATAGACGCATCATCTTCCCGCAGCCTGTTACACAACACAGGTTGGTCAGTGTGGCTGTCCCTGCTGTGTCATTGCCTTTGTCTTTACCTATTAACAACGTCTCCACGTCAGCTGCTCTCTCAGTTTTCTCCCAAAGAAACAATGCTCTCACTTCCTCCCCAATTATAATTAACGGCCTGGACTCTCAGCTCAAGAATCAGACAAAGAGCCGACCTCTTGCCATCCGCCTTCCTACCTCAACAAAAACAAACGTGATTGGAACGATGGCTACCCCGCAAGTTTTGCTTGTCAACCGCTCTGGTCAAGTTTTGGTAAAAGATCCACAGACCAATAGTTACCAGATACCTAGTCCTAATTCGCCATCTTTCAGCCGCATTAGCCAGATTGCTAAGATCATTCACAGTCATAACCTTATTAATAAAGCTGCTCCCAGAGTAATGATGACTCCTGTACCACAAGCAAGCCCCAGCCAAGGTCCAACCACACATGTGATATCGTACACCAACGGTGCAACCCCCTCAACTAAAGTCTTCATCAGGAGACTACATCAGAAACCTTCAGCAGTGCAGATGGACACTAGCAGTAATCCTATGAGAGGAACCAGTGATTTAAAGCTCAAGAATGCGTCCATGCCAAGTACACCAGTGTTCCAAAGAATCCAAGGGGAAGATGCACAGGCAATAATTGAGAGAGCCATGGCAAGCCACAGGGACACGGCAAATCCTTGTACACTGAGCCCATCCCACATCCAGGTTCACCAGTTCCTTAAGAAACTACAGTCGCCCAAGTCTCCTGATGTGGTTAAACCGGTTCCAGAGTTGCATTGCCAGACCTCTGCCAATATTCTCTCTCATCCAAGGCCTCAGGTCCGGGTCAAGAGGGTGTCGTCAGTATCCGAACGAACAGGTTTGAAACAATGCAAGACCACCGCCATAGAGCCAGCAGTTCTCAGCTCTCAGGATGAACTCAACAGGTTAGTCACTGTAACCAAGAAGTAAGCATGTCCTATTGTGCTAAAATAATACGAATAATAAAAACGGCTTTTCCTCACTTTTAGATCAATTGGTGTCCGCATTAAAGCCCCGAGTATTAAGGAGGTGCTGCATTTTAATCAGCCGGAAGTCAGAAACCTTTGTGAACCAAAGAATAGTGAAGCCAAAGAATCTGAAGACGTTAAAAGGTTTGCTGTTTACTTAGGCACACGTTTACAAGTACTACATTAAATATCTTCAGACATGCTTGATTCTGTTTGCTTTTTATAGAGCTCTTCCAACGGCAGGTGAATCCTGTAACCTGCGGGAAAGCGAAAGCAGCCATGACACAACTCAAGCATGGGTCAGCTCCAGAAGCAGTGACTTGTCAGACTGGACCCCCTGTTCAGGTACTGTTGATTGTGAACGTGATTGTGCTAGCTGCAGAAATTTAGGACCTTCAAAGAGAAGATGGCACACCCGTGAAGATTCCGCTTCATTTAAAGATATAGCGGCTCCAATTGGATTCAGCTTCATAAAGATTTTAGCCATTCATATAGGCAAAGGCATGGAGCAGGTGGTGCTTAGAATGCTGAGTCGGTTTATGGGTTGATCAGGCGCTCCTGGTTACACTATTCCAAGTGACGGTATTTGACCGTTAAAAGGACACAATCACTCCCCAATGTTTTCTAACGTTTATAATAGCTCATCATACTCTAGTGTTTGACGTATATAATAGTTTATAATCACACTCGCTAGTGTTTATGATGTTAATGGTTCATAATCACACACTCTGGTGTCACCCAAATAAGGCTGGGTTCCCTCTTGAGTCTGGTTTCTTCCACATACCATCTACGGGAGTTTCTCTCTGCCACAGTCACCTCAGGCTTACTCATTGGGGATAAATAAAATCACACGCCTAATATTAATCTCGAACTTTTTTCTTTATTCATAATCTGTAAACCTGCTTTGAGACAAGGTTCATATGTTAAAAAGTGCTATACTAATAAAATTGAAACGTGACTATTTAAAACTGATCATAAATACCAGACTTTTCCTTTGATCTCAGGGTGGAGTTCAGATGAGGATTCTTCGTCACAGTTAAAAAATGAGCAGGATGCGTGTTCCAGACAGGACAAGCCACACCTGTTGTTCAGAATTACTAGTGATGATGGCTTCAGTGTGGAGGCAGATAGCATAGAGGGTAAGAGACCTTTTTTGCAGTTTCAGGGTGTAAAAAAAAACACCAAACAATAGATACTGTTTCCTGATGGACTGCTTTTGGTCATTGATTTTCTAATCACTTTAGTGGCTTGGAAGGCAGTGGTGGAGAGCGTCCAAGAGGCACGGACAGGGCACAGGCTTGAGCAGCTGCCTCTGGGCAGAACGAGCGGTGCTAGGGTGCTGGGTGTCATTCACGATGCTGTGCTGTTCTTACTGGAGCAGCTACAGGGAGCATCGCAGTGCCACAACCACCCCTTCCGTTTCCACCAGCAAGAAAAAGCTGAGGAAGAGCTCCCCATAAACCCTACAGGCTGTGCTCGAGCAGAAGTCTATGCAAGGTAAAAGAAGGCATTTTTACTATTACCGTATTTTCCGCACTATAAGGCGCACCGGATTATAAGGCGCACCTTCGATGAATGGCCTATTTTAGAACTGTTCTCATATATAGGGCGCACCGGATTATAAGGTGCATAGAAAAGAAGATACTGCAGTCAAAACCTTTGACTGGGATTGCGTTATGCATCCACTAGATGGAGCTGTGCTTGACAGAGCGCCTTGAGCCATATATAAAGCGCTCCGGATTATAAGGCGTACTGTCGTTTTTTGAGAAAATGAAAGGCTTTTAAGTGCGCCTTATAGTGCGGAAAATACGGTATATTTGTCTTTTTTATTCTGTTTTACTTACGAAACGTGTCTGAAGGCAAATGGCTAACTTTTCTTTAAGAAATCTCCAGTAGAGTCGAACAATACAAAAAACGTTGGACTTATTCTAACTATGTTCATGGTCTCAAGGTTAGTTTTCTATCCTAATGGTCTGTTTACGTCAGGATATTGTTTAATATATAATATGATTATTATTTAATACATATAACACATTTAATTTGTTTCATTTATGATTTAAATGTAATAAATTGTAGGTGTACGTTTAGTACTTCTCTCTTGCCCTGAACCGAGCTCTGACCACATTTTGATGTTTTTCTTGCAGTTCGGTTAATCATAGATGCGTTCTACATTTACATTTCTGCCACTAGGCAGATTATCCAGAGCGACTGATATTTATCACATTTGGGTTTCTTTTTTTAATCCATCCGAGCAGTTGAGGATCAGGGCTTTGCTCAGGAACCCAACAGTGAAAGCTTGGTGGCGCCAGATATTGAACCCATGATCTTCTGAGCATCAGTCCAACACCGTACATCATTATGTGATTGAAATATCCACAACAAAATATATTTTCTCTCCTGCAGAAAAAACACCTTTGATATGTTTAACTTCCTGGCCTCCCAACACCGGCAGCTTCCTGAGAGCATGCCGTGTGATGAAGATGAGGATGATGTCAAGCTTAAAAGCAGCCGGTCAGTTTGTAACCATACAGTTATTTCTTTTTATTTTTTAATGTTTCCTCAGTTTGTGTGAGGACTGAACTTTATATGCCACTGATATTTGTGAAGATGATGTGTATATATCTTTTTAATTCCAAACTATTTTAGACGTGCAACCAGCACGGAGTTGCCCATGGCGATGCGGTTCAGACACCTTGAGAAAACATCTAAAGAAGCCGTTGGGGTTTATAGGTAAAGCTGCCACACGATGTTCAGTTCGCCGAGGTTGTAGACTTTGTAAAGAAATTTTAATTCATGTTAAGCTCCACACTTGTTCTTTTTATGTACTCAAGCAGTATCGTGGCGGTACAAAACCATCCGTGCTCATGTGGCTTCCTTTTTATTTGTAGATCTGCTATTCATGGCCGAGGTCTTTTCTGTAAGCGCAACATAGAAGCCGGAGAGATGGTGATCGAGTATGCTGGAAATGTCATTCGTTCGGTCCTGACTGACAAGAGAGAGAATTACTACAGCAGTAAGGTATGCAAGATGTACACTACGTAGACAAAAGTATTGGAAGCAAAATTTTCGTCGCTTGGTCACTGGGACTTGCTGGATGTGTGAACGTAGCATTGACGTCCATCCTATTCATGCCTCCGTTTCGCTCTCTCTAGGGCATCGGTTGCTACATGTTTCGCATCGATGACTTCGAGGTTGTGGATGCCACAATGCACGGCAACGCGGCACGTTTCATCAACCACTCGTGTGAGCCGAACTGTTACTCGAGGGTCATTAATGTGGAAGGCCAGAAGCACATTGTTATATTTGCACTGAGGAAGATCTACCGCAGGGAGGAGCTCACCTACGACTACAAATTCCCGATCGAAGACGCCAGCAACAAGCTGCACTGTAACTGTGGCGCTCGGCGATGTAGACGTTTTCTCAACTAGGAGTATCGCTACGCTAAATGAGCGTGAACTATGACGACTGTGCATAGGCAAGAGGGAAATTTATAGATGGAGGAAAAAGAATGAAGTGTATTAGATTGCTAGTATCTGGGCTTCTGGGTGGCGGAGCGTCTGAGAAGATGTAAGAAGACCGTGGAGTATGTGAACTCCTGTGTATTGAAGTGGACATTTTGTGCTTGCCTAGTTGTGTGTTCAGCTCTGCTGTAACCTGCCATGAGAAATGGTATGCTAGATGGCCTGGAGGAAGCTCTTTCTACCGCTCATCCATTATGGCAGGGGTCTGTCAGGTGATAAGAGCAAGCTACCTAGTGAGTGTAAAGTGTCCTCGGCATTTAAGCCAACATAAAGGCGGCCGAGTTTCCTTTTTAGCATCTAGATGCATCCTCTTTGTACCACTATGGCCATGTTTCACTTTTACCGGAAACATCTTTACCTTGTGAAATGCCTGAAGTTCCATTAATGAGGGCTCACAGCCGTAGTGCTGGACCTCATCAGCCGAGGGCTTTAGAGTAAAACAAACAGTATTTTATCTTTGAAATGTGTCCTTGCTACTGATCCTGAAGTTCTTCATCCGTGGAGAATCCTCCGTTTGCACCTTATTATTGTGGCTCTGTGTTCTCTCAGAGAATAGCTGGATTGTTCGAACTCATTCTGACTGAACACACGGGTGAGGAAACATTTTTTATGAAGGTAAAAAAAAACAACAACAACAATTTTTTTTGTTTTTTTTTACTACAAACATACACACATCTCTGATCCCTTCATCATTACTGCACTCGAACTGTCCGCGATCTAGCCAGCTCAAGTTGTATGATTCACTGCGGCTTCCTACTGTCCCCGACCTTGTACAGTTGACTTTTGTTTTTTCTTTTCTTTTTTACACCTATAAGACAGCACGGTGTATATAATCCCAAGGTGTTCAGTGGGCCACACTGGAAACGTTATTTTAACATTTTTAAATCTAGTCTTCATTCATTTCATTGTGCTTTTGGAGAGTTGAACCCATAAAGGTCAAACCATTTCTAGCAAAAGCTGTGAAATCTTCCAGCTGTAACCAGCACAATCACAGCAGACACATTAGTAAGACATGTGGCCACATAAAGCTGTTGTATATTAAAGGTCAAACATGTAACCTGGACTGAGACGTTTTCTTATTGCGATAAACGATTCCTTGAATAAATTCTCTTGTCTGTAAGTAATACCAGGGACTTTGAAAGTCTACTACCTCAGTGGCCGTGACCAGTGATGGCTAGTGAAACATCATGAACCGCAGCTTGAACCTTGCTACCAGGTTCTATGCTAGCATTAAATGTATGCAATTGTGACTGCAGGTTATAATGGATATATTTTTTTGCTTTCAACAGACTTCAGGTCCTTGTATTTGTGTACAAAATGGTTTGTTTTTGTGTTTTTTTTTTTTCCAACTATGAAGAGTAAAGATTGAGTCATAATTTTGAGGAACTGCTTCCATCTAATATGGCACAATGGCAATCTTTTGTATATAGCTGTACAAACATCGGAAATGTTTTTTATGCACTTTTTTTTATTTATACTGTTCTAAATGTAATAAAGCAACTCAAACCATTAACCTCGTTATTTTTTATCGATCTTGTTCCACGAATGTTTTCAATTTGTGTCGATTTAAGAATAACTTGGACTTTTTGTTTAATTGCAAAAGTAATCAGATTATGGTAGAAATGAGAACTGGGAGAAGTGCTAACTGAGTTGTCCGGCGTGTACCCCGCTTCACACCCTGTTATCTGGGATAGACTCCAACGCCATGAATGATGAATGGTAAAACATCATTAAATGTTAATACATCGATGTAGTAAGCACAATGACAACCTTATCAATGAAAAATGATATTCATATGTTTTACGCATATTTATCCATATGCTTGTTCACTATTCTTTTTCAGAAGGCCATTTAAATGGGACAACTTTCCAAAAGACAGACTAAACCACGAAGGCTGTAAGCATTTAAAACTGCACTGCTTTATTTTGACGCCGTTTATATCCTTTCATTTTTAATGATCCTTCAACTAAGTCAGCTGTTTCATTTTGGTTAACTGCGATTATTTGTGAACTGTGAACCTCAAGGTAATTACAACATTGGTTTTTGCCAAAGAAAATGCCATATTCAGAGGCACCGTGGCTCAGCGAATGCGTAGTTCGATCCTGAGTTCATGTTACTGTCTTTGTAGAGATGGCATGTAAGTTCCAACTGTAAAACCATTCCTTGTTTGAGGGTCGTCTCAATATTGCCTTTCCAGTGCACATGCTCTGTAATAACACATACTGATGTATAGCTGGAATAAGTACAAATTTCCCTCTGTTTCCAAACCAACACCTGCTGACCGGGCAATCTGAAAGCATCATATCATATAGAGCATACTCATTTCACATGCATAATTAATATTCAATTCAGGTTTCAGAGAATGGATTTGATTTACAAGACAAAAAGGACAACCTTGTGCTTTATCTTATAATTAAATTCTGTATGTGCAGCAATTCCTTCTTATTTCAGCTACAGTTACTTATTCTCGTTCGATTTGTTTCTACCTTTTATAACCCCCTTCGTCTTTTTTTCCCCTTTTATTTGACAGATACCGCCTGCTTCTGTCTGAGAAAGCGATTGGAAAACAAATGGGATGAGGCTGGCAGACGGAATGAATTAAAGTGCATATGCACAGACTTACAGGATACAAAGCAAGCCAAAGTGGGCGGAATCCATCTCTTTTCTTTCTCTTTCCCTGTCTGTTTCTCGTGCCAAAGGCGGAAGTATCTGCCCAGCAATAGAGAAGGGGTAGAGGGTTGCCAGTGACATATATTCAACCCTCCTGCCTTGAACTCTTCCCTCGACCCCACTCCCATTTTTCTTCCTTCCTCTGATCGTGTTTGGTTTTTCTCCATCAGTCTATTCCTCATGCTCTTCCCTCCTACCTCTTTACCCACTTGCACTTCTCTCGCCTTTTACCCACACAACTGTCTCGCGCTCCCTCTCTTCTCTTCCTCTCATAGCCCCGGAGACTTCCACAGGGACTTTTTTTTTTTTTTTGTTCCCTCAAGAAGAAGCTAGATTGAAAAACCTTCGCAAAAGGATTTAGGTATGCAACGAAGAAAGAAGAACTTGTATGAATGGGTGAAGCAGACATGCAAAAGAATGTGCCGGAAAGTGTTAAAAAGGGGAGGGTGAGACTAAAGAGAGGAAGTCAGATGAGATTACATAGAGGTGGGATGTGAGGATTAGTGCAATCCTTGGGGGGAAAAAAGGTAAAAGGAATAAAAAACGACAGGATTCAGCAAAGTGGATTGGCTTTCATCCTGAACTGAACTGGTAATGTACCATGTACTGTAGTCTCATTCTTCATCTCACCCTGTCTTATCTCTCTACAGTAGTCCTGTTTAAAGTACATATAGTCCATACTTAGGTACGATGCGTTTCTTTTTTTTTTTTGGCCTGATTCGACTTTTACTTACATCCATAACATCGGCTCGTTTTTTTTTCCTTCCCAGTATTGCCCTGTACTCTGGGGTCCGGAATGACAATGTGCACTTCATACAGACTGGCGGTAGGGGAGACCTACTATGTTTGTTTAGTATGTTTGTGAATATACATTATTGATTGTTCATTTATCCACCCCCCCCTTAATTCCTGATGTTTAATGCGTCAAAATGATCACTTATAATCTGCTACCAAATATGTTTTTGAACATCATTTTACAGATGTAGTCTCGCTGTTCCTCTTGTAATAACCGCCACACTTCTGTGCATGTTTTCCACTACATTACAGCGTGTTATTAGTGAGATCAGACACTAATGTTGAGGTGAGGAGGTTCTGGGGTGCAGTCGGTGTTCCAGTTCATCCCAACGGTGTTCAGTGGGGTTGAGTCAGATTTAGGGCTCTGTACAGTACACTCAAGTTCTTCCACTACAACCAGAACACACCATGTTTTCATGATGATCAGGGGCTTTGTGCACAGGGGCATTGTCATGCTGTAGTAGCGTTTGGGTCTCTTATTTGTAATAAAGGGAAATCTTAATGCTACAGCATATAGAGACATCCTTAACAACTTTGTAACAGCAAATTGGCAGAGAATCACTTTTGGTCTTGATGCTGGCTTGAACACAGACTGCACCTCAGACCTCCTCACCCATCATTTGAAGACATGATGTGTTCTGGTTGGAGTGTTAAGATCTCGAGTGTCCTGCATCGAGCCCTAAATCTGACTCAACCCCACTGAACACCTTTGGAATGAACTGGAACACCGACTGCACCCCAGAACCTCCTCACCTCAACAT
>JAOUQX010000010.1:6712210-6727595 GCA_028566295.1 Liobagrus marginatus | reverse complement strand
AAAACCCAATTTTGCGAATGAAAAATGGGGGGGTCGACTTATACACCGGGTCGACTTATACACCGGCATATACGGTATATAGATAGATAGATAGATTCATCGATCAATCGCACACACACAAGACCTGGAGTCTAAATGTTTTTTTTTTTAAACGGCCGCAGTCACTGGCAAAAACAATGACAAATGTCATGCAATATAAGCCACTAGCCAAAGTACCCGGCGTGGCTTGGGACAAAATAATATTTGTTTTCAAGTAAAACAACTTATTCTCACATGAAGTCTTGTTATACAGATGCGCCCTGCTGAAAAACTTTTGTAAAAGATATTTTTTCAAATTTCCACTCTTAAAGGTACTTAATTTAGTTTTTTATTTAGCAACCAGACCATTCTAGATGCTTTCCAGTTTCTATCCAGATAAAATTTCCAGATGGGACCCAGTCTATGACCTTTCCTTGGTTGAGTAGGGTATGTGTACCAAGTTTAGTTCAGGCGGGTTAAATAATGCACATTTCAGCAACCTAGTGTAAATGTGTACTTTCACTGTGCCTTAGGGCCAACAATTAGGGTCTAACTTCAAAAAATTGTAAAAAAAAAAATCTGTCCTGAATTTGGTGCGAATTGGTCAACCAGTGCGGATTTCTATAAAGAACACAAAGATTCAGCTTTATATATATTAGAAGATGAGGCTTTTTCTTACTTTTCTTTTTATACAAATAATTTTTTTCTAAACATATCTTATAGGTGGCTATGGCTGCTCTCTATTTATATGAATGTCATGTAGAAACACTAAATAAGAGCAGGGTTAGGATTCTATCTGTAGTTTAGAAGTATTATTGTGATATTTTAATAAACCTCTTCTCTTCAGGGTGTGAATGTCAGGGAGAAAGCCAAGATAGTGATGTTACTTATACAAGACGAGGAGAAACGTCAAGAAGAGAGGGAGTCTACCATGAAGACTAAGAACAAATTGGCAAATGGTATCATCTAATAACCGAGTTTTTTTAATATCACATTCATTCATCAACCAAGAATTTAAAAAGTTTAATTGGCTTTGTTTCTTAATTGTTCGATTTTCTGTAGGTTATTGTATGACTGTATTTTTATATATCGCTTAACAGCAAAAAAGAACCCATGAATTTTTATATAGGATATACACAGATCAGGCATAACATTATGACCACCTTCCTAATATTGTTTTTATAATACAATGAACATTACAAAGATAATACAATACAATGGCATGGACTCCACTAGACCCCTGAAGGTGTGCTGTGGTATCTGGCACCAAGATGTTAGCAGCAGATCCTTTAAGTTGTGAGGTGGGGCCTCCTTCACTCCCCACGTTGGGAGCTTTGGCCTCCCATATTCCTTTCGCTGGTTCACTACGGTTCCTTCCTTGACCGCTTTTTATAGATACTTACTGCTGCAGATTGGGACACCACAAGAGCTGCAGTTTTGAAGATGCTCTTACCCAGTCATTTAATCATCACAATTTGGCCTTTGACTCGCTCAAATCCTTACGCTTGCCCATTTGTCCTGCTTCTAACATCAACTTTGAGGGCAAAATGTTCTCTTGCTGCCAAATATATTCCACCCACTAACAGTAATATATCCAACCCACTAACAGTAATACATCCCACCCACTAACAGTAATATATCCCAGCCACTAATAGTAATATATCCCACCCACTAACAGTAATACATCCCACCCACTAACAGTAATATATATACACCACTTCACCTGTAAGTGATCAGGATGTTAAGCTTGATCGGTGTATGTTGCTTGCTCATTAAGGGTCAATTGTTCATTAAGGATAAATTGTTATTTATCTCCTACATTTATATATTTCCATAAAGCTGCTATGTCCAAGCGCTATAAAATGTAAGTGAATAAAATTTTAGCTTAAACATAAATGTGCAGAAATTCTGTTTGAAATATTCTGTTGAGTTTGAGTAGCATTTTTTCTTTGTTGATTCATTTCCTCTCTGCTTCGTCTTTCATTCGCAGCCCCCTCAGAAGCCAGTGACAAGCCAAAGACAGAGATCCCGCCATATACGGGGCTGCCACTTTTGGACAACATCCCGTCAGTGGCAGATCTGACGGCTAGCATGGCAAAGAAGAAGGAAGAGAGGAGGATTCTTGAAGAAAAGAAGAAAGAAGAAGAGAGGCGTGTGAGTTCTGTATTTGGAGCACAAATCAATCATGAGCATTGGCCATGTTGTATTTTTTTTATATTGTGTAATATGCAAATCGTATCACATAACGTACACATGCTTTTGTTAGGCGAAAGAAGGTGACACAGAGCCTGACCTGTGGGAACAAGCAGCAACAACAGCTCCTCCATCTACCGCCGATCCCTGGGGAGCCCCAGCCGATGCTACAAAAGCCGAGGGTCCTGCAACAAACGACCCTTGGGGTGCACCATCAGCCGGTTCACAAGATTCAAATACAGGTTCCAGCGATCCTTGGGGCAAGTCGGTGGATAAAGCGAAAGACACTGACAATCCTTCCAGCAATCCATGGAGCGATCTACCAGATGAGAATACATCACCTTCTGACAAAGCTTGCCCATGGGGTAAGTCAGCAGAGCCTACAGAAGACAAATGTCTGCCTAGTAATGATCCCTGGGGCACGTCAGATGACTTTTTAGCAAATTCACCACCAGCAAAGACGGATCCTTGGGGTGCACCTGTGGATTCCGATAAAGAGTCTTCTCCTGCGGCGTCAGACCCCTGGGAGGCCCCGACAGAGGCACCGCTGGCCAAGACAGACCCATGGGGTGCACCTGTGGATTCCGCTAAAGAGTCTTCTCCTGCAGCGTCAGACCCCTGGGAGACCCCGACAGAGGCACTGCTGGCCAAGACAGACCCATGGGATGCACCTGTGGATTCCGCTAAAGAGCCTTTTCCTGATGCGTCAGACCCCTGGGAGACCCCGACAGAGGCGCCGCTGGCCAAGACAGACCCGTGGGGTGGAGATAATGGAACTTCAGCAGTGTCACCCGCTGATCCATTTAGTGAAGGGTCCAAAGCTGATGAGGACCCATGGGGTACATTAGGTATGTAAATGAGATGTATGAAAAAAAACCAAATGATAAGGATGCTTGTTGAAGCTTCTTAAAGCTGCTGTGTGACTGAGATATTCAGGTAGAGAAAAGCTATGAAAGAGAATTCTAGATGGAATACTAAAATACAAATAGGAAATATAAATGAATATAGCAGCCAATGAACTGGAACACGATTATGGTGTACAGGGATGATAGTATAGATCAGTGGTAGAGAATTCCAGTGGCAACATGTGAACTTCATGGCCAACAAGTCAATGGCAATGCTGGAAAATAATGGTGGCCACACAAAATGTTGACACTTAGGGCCAAATTTGGACATTTTCACTTAGGGGTGTACTTACTTTTGTTGCCAGCGGTTTAGACATTAATGGCTGTGTGTTGAGTTATTTTGAGGGGACAGCAAATTTACACTATTATACAAACCGTACACTCACTACTTTACATTGTAGCAAAATTTCATTTCTTCAGTGTTGTCACATGAAAAGATGTAATATATTTACAAAAATGTGAGGGGTGAGTTACTCTCTTCTGTGCTTTTTCATTCCACGTTAAAAGCATTGGCTTTCAGTTTCCAAACCCTCCAAAGATATTAAGTGGTGTATTTGAATTTGTCTTGTGTGGCGTTACGTCCCCTTGCGCAACAACATAAAATGGACAAATTCCTGTTCCAAACCACTTCATGAAACCATACCTAAACCAACACACTGTCAACCTTTGACTGTATTTCCGTACTAACCCAACACTTTTTTTGTTTGTTTGAGCTTATTAAGCTTATTTACGCTGCAGTTTGTGCAGCTTCAGTAAGAATGGAAACTTTCTTCTCATTGAAATATATTACTATTGCTTCCGCCAAAGTAGTCTTAAAATCCTCAACTAACATTAATTCACAAAGTTTCTCAAAATGAATCACTTTTTCAGCTACGCACCTCAAAAAGTACACTCTTCTTCCGAGAATACTTAACAAATGTTTGATTACTAGTTTTCACATGTGAACGAAATTTTTTGCCAATATGCTTCGGGGACTAATTCGTATGCTCTTAAAACAGAAGATTTAACTTTATCATAATCAAAACTATTGTCAATAGCCAAAGATGAACAAACGTCCTGAGCCTTACCAGTAAAGCGACATTGTAACATTAAAGGCCACAATTCTTTAGAGCATCATAAAGCTATTGCAATACGCTCGAAAGCGCTAAAGTAAGAATCTCCTTCAGTCTCTCGAAATAGTGGTACGACATTAAGTTGTCTACTTGCATCAAAATCAGCTACCACTGCTGGGCCCATGGGGAAGGTCCTTAACCCTCAACTGCTCAGTTGTATAAATAAAATAAATGCAAGTCCCACTAGATAAGGGCGTCTGTCTAATGGCAGAGATGGAAATGGAAATTAAAACTACTAAAAATAATGTATTATCCCTGCGTGTTTAATTTCATATAAGCTTCATGTCAACCACCACTGTGAGACATGACAAAGACACACAAGACTGAACGTGGGCACAACAAAACGAAGACTTTCGTCTCTGGATAAAGAGTTGATGCACGTTATGACTGTAATGACAGTATTAGTTAATACATTTAGAAATTCAGTCTATTTGTTTTTTCTCTGTATCGTACTCCTTTTTCTGTACAGTGATCGTTCTGTGTATTTTCTCACCCACTTTTAGCCTCTTCACCACTTCCAACTAACGATCCTTGGGGTGCCTCCGTGACTCCCGCTGATGCAGCAGTGAAACCTGATCCCTTTGGTGACGGAGGAAACACCGATACCCGGGGAACTCCTACAGAGAGTAAGATCACAACTAACATCGACCAAAAACACTGACAAAAGTAATGCCAATATAGAACAGTGCCAGAAATCGTAATCAAAAGCCTCAGCTGATTGAAGCGTTGACGCGTGCGTATAACATAAATTTCACAAGTAAATAAATAAAGTCCAATTTAAGTTTAGTTTAGTGATTCTATAAAGCACATTTCAAAACAACAGAGGTTGCAACCAACGTGCTGTACAGGAAAATGAAATCAAAAATTGAATCTACACACTGAATCCAACCTTGGGTGGGTGGTATACCAGGGTGGTATGACGTCCGCTGTGGCGATACCTAACAGGAGCAGCTGAAATTGGTAGATGATGATGTAACTGTCACTTGTCATTGAGTGATTTGTCTCCTGAAACTATCCGCAGGTTGTGTGCCCTCATTCGTGCCCAATGAAGAATCGAAAGAGCCATCGAGTTTTCTGGGTGAAGGAGCGTCGCTGGTGGATCTCGACTCTCTCATGTAAAGGAGTTCAATTTCCTGGGTTTCTGCATTGGGCTGTTCAGATTAGATCACGTTTTGTAGATAGATGTAGCTGTAACTGTCCTTCTCTCCCATTGGTCTCGGTTCACGTCTCCTGTTTAAACTTTTCGTTTGTTTCTCGTGTTGCTTACTGATTGTTCTTTTTAGTTGTTCTAAATTACTGGCTTATAGATGGAGATTCTTTGCCATTTCCAATCAGCTTGTATTTAGTTTTTTTTACTTTATTTAGCCTTTAGCTGTTTTGATCTTCTGCTGCATGTCTAAACCCACCTAGCAACTTCAGCGTGTGAAAGCAAGAATGGTACAACCCAGTACAATGGGACGGCTTATCAAAGACAGACCAGTTTATTACTTGGACATCAGGAGCCCTTTGCTAGTTTGGGAGACAGAAATAGTGAAATATGGGATGTCGCGTCCATTCATTCATTATAAGCATCTACATTTTACACGCTCCCTTTCCAGCTCAGAGCCTATCAGGAGTGCGTATATGTAACAATATTTAAAAATCAAAATATCGATAAGCAGCCACATGCTTTGGGTAGTCTGTGTGTACTTGGTTCATGCAGGTGCATGATAGAAATATATATATATATATATAAATAGTGGATTTCGTTTTAGAATCAAATCTGGTGAATACGTTGTGCTATTGGGCTCATTGAGAGGAGAAAAACCCCATGTGGTAATTTCTTGATTCACTGCCCACAGATCAAAGCACTTCATCCCAACAATACGTTTGTCATTTCAGTCGAGATTAGTCTTAACATCAACACAGTAATTTGCGCAGTATATTGTCAGCTACACACGGAATTGGAGGAAAATTCCTCGCTGTGTTTTCATCCGGTTTATCTTCGTGGACCTTCACAGCCCAAAACGAGTGCAGCACGAAACTGAGGAGGTGTAGTACAGGGTCGAGTCAAGGCTTTCATCACATTTGTATCATGTCCAAGAGCCACCATTGGAAACGATGAACAGTACGCCTGGCACAACAGACAAAAAAAATACCATGAAGAATTGTTTTCCAGCTTAAAGGCGCAGACAGCAAAAGTAGCAACGCAGCTGAGCCACTGCAGCAACTATGGAACTGTTTCCAAGCAGTTATGTATTTATATATAAATATACAAATATGTAGTCCGATTTAGAAAATGTTTATTTAGAAAAAAAAAAAAAAAAAAAACCTGAAGGTGTGTCAGGTTTCATTACCATCATCATCATTAACATGGCCAAAAACATGGCCCATGCCCATCACACCTGCATGTGCTTTTCAAACATCTTATGCCAGATTTATTCTCATTCCTATAATAAAATATAATATAAAAATGTCTTTCCACTAGACGTGTAGCCGTGTAACTGTTGGGATTTGTTCATTAAGCTACAATAGTATTAATGAGATCAGACACTAATGTTGAGGTGAGGAGGTTCTGGGGTGCAGTCGGTGTTCCAGTTCATCCCAAAGGTGTTCAGTGGGGTTGAGTCAGAGTCAGAGCTCTGTGCAGGACACTCGAGTTCTTCCACTCCAACCAGAACACACCATGTCTTAATGGAGCTCGGGGACTGTCATGCTGGAGTGTTTGGGCCGCTTAGTTCCAGCTGGTAAGGTGTCCACAAACATTTGGCCATGTGGTGTATTTGCATCTTTTCCTTTCGTTAGAATGTTCTAGAACTTTTTACAGTCAGCTGTAAGTTGTAAGGCGCACAGTTCCAACAGCACTTGTGTACTGTGTTAAAACAGTGTGTGTGTGTGTGTGTGTGTGTGTAAATCTCACTGTTGGCAGCTGACATCACACTAAAGCTGTTTGCTTTTCAGACGATCTACAAACGAATAACTTATTATTAGAGCTGCACATTAACACTGATTTAAACCTGGGGTATTTATTACTATGCGTAATTTACATGTCTGTTGTCTGTTGAGAAAAAACAAGACGTGTGTCTCAGGTATGCCGAATGAATCCCAAATTCTCTGAGACCGAATAACCTTCAGTTATTATTATTATCAGTTACAGGAGAGAAGATCTATCCTCAGCAATGGCTTTAGCTTAATGGTCCGTTAATGCTTCTTTCGCCTGTTTCTGTCACACATGGTACGTCCTATTCCTTCGGGCAGACTGCATCTTACAGCGGACTGTATGGCATTGTATTTGTTCCAACTATAGGATTAAATACAGCTAGTGAAGTTCTCGCTCTTTAAACCTGTACATTGTGTCGTGATGGTCGTCTGAACGAATTTCAATTATTTAATATTGTACTCGAACGTAATAACAATCGGTGTTTTGTCAATGAGGCAAGACTTTCTATCTATCTATCCATCTAGCTTTATTTATTTATTTATTTATTTGTTTACTGTGCTTTTGTAGCATTTCTCAGAGTGGTAACATGTGACTGCTGGCCTCACAGTAAATTCGAACGAGTGCTGTGCTGTAAATATTATCTGTATTTTGGATGGTAAATGAATCTATTTATTCTATTGAGTGTTGTTTCTTGTGAATGTGTGCACTGAAAGAATAAAAGAAATGAAAGGTATAAATTCAGGCTGCAATCTTTTCACAGTTTCCGTCCTAAAATGTCTTGCATATGTATTCACTCACCGTGCTCTGATTTCTTTCTCTTTTTCATCTATGTATATTTTCTCGTTCTTACTCTCTCTCTCTCTCTTTTATGTCTGTCTTTCTCGCTGTCTGTCTCAAAGTTTCTCTCTCTCTCACTCTGAATTTAAAAACACACAGAATAAAACATAAATATTAATAATAATAATAAAATAAACAAGGATACAGGCTGGAATCAACTTATCTTATATCTTATAAAATCTTATTTTTATACACTGAGGTGCTGAGGATTAGGAGCCTTGGTCAGAGGCCCAGCAGTGGTAACTTGATGGTTCTGGGATTTGAGCTTACACCCTTCTCATTGCACAAACTAAGGGACATAACTGACATTACAGAATATAATCACAGAGACATGTCTTTGAACTGGAGGAGGAAAGCACATCCAGATCAGACAAACTCCACACACACACACACACACACACACACACACACATCAGGGCAGAAGAGTGAATGGAACCTGTAGCCTTTAAAGTCCTGTATCTCTGATGCTATGTGTTCTCAATTATACAACTAAAATGAGCAGAACACTATTTACAATTTTCTTTGAAATGTCAAGTCATTTTTGTAACCTACGTGCTTAAAACTGTAACAGTACTCGAGGATTCTTGAAGCATCTCAGAGATGTTGCCACAGTTCTTCTGGATTTAGTCCGTCTCTGTTTGATTTGACTCCTCGTGCAAACAAAAATCTCTGGATTATTACAATTAATGGCAATGAATTTTTGTAACGGTAAGCTGATGTTTCCTACTGACAAACTCTAGCAAAAGATACAAATAACTGACTTGAACCTATTTTGAGCTAGTCATAATACTAGTGTTTTTTTCCGCCATTTTATAAAGTTTGCTTCCCAGCACCACCAAGCTGCCACTGCTGGACCCCTGAGCAAGGCCCTTAACCCTTAACTGCTCAGTTGTATGAATAAATTAACTGTAAGTCGCTTGGATAAAACCGTCTGCCAAATGCTGTAAATGTAACCTGTTGGTGGTTGCACATGAAAATATTTTTCAAAAGAACACTTGAGTGAAGTGAAACACATCCATCTTTCTCTCGGAAAAACCACCGACTGCGACGTGCTTTAAGAATAAGGCCGAGGATAAGAGTGCTGCTGAGACACAGCAGATGAGACGAAACGGAACAGAACAGAACAGAACAGATGGCCTTAAAGGATGGATTAAAGGAATGTGGTTGCGTTTGAGATTAAAGTAAAGGAAACACGATGATTGAGGGAGAGAAAGCATGAAAGGCAACCGGATAATATAAGAAGCTGGGTCAAGTCAGTCAGAGAGGATGTCCTACAGATCTTTGGCGAATGATTAATGTACTATTACCACTGTTGCCTTTGTCTCGCTCATTAGAAATAATATCATAGTATTAATGAAGAAATAATAATATATGATGATTTTATATTACTATACAAATAAAATATGTTACAAATGGAATGTGGTTCAGTTCTGACTGATTTAGGAGAATGGCATCCCAGTGAGAAGTACATAATGTGCGTGTGTGTGTGGGGGGGGGGAAGTGGTAGCTCAGTGGTTAAGGTGGTGGACTGATGATATGAAGACTGGGATTCAATTCTCAGCACTGCCAAGCTACCAGTGCTGGACCCCTGGGCAAGTTGTAAGTCGCCAAATTCTGTGCGTGTGTGTAACCTGTGTGTGTGTGTGTGTCTGCAAACCATGTTAAAATGTGTTTATTGTTGTGAAGGAATTTGATATGATTTCAGGATGGTTGCGTAACGAATAGAGTAGGAACGTTTGTAGCAAACATCTAAAGTAGCACTTTATATCTTCTTAATGAAACGTGGGATTATGTTGTTAGTTTGTGATCTAAGGAAACCGAATTGCTCTATTGATGAATATTAAAGCTGCAATAATATCCGATTAAATGGCGATTATCAGAATTGTTAACCTATGAATCCGAAATCATGAGAGGTCATACAATTACGTCAAGAAGCTTTATTGTCAGTTCAACAATATAAAGATGATGCAATACACAGTGACACGAAACAACATTTCTCCAGCACCAATTAGTTAAGTTATGTTTATTTTAACTGACACAACGTTGACTGTATTCTTCACGCATGATAGCAGATTTGATGCTTTTACACTTCGGCGTATTCGTATAATGCTTAATATTCGCTTTTATTGCATAATGCATGCTCACTGAATGCCACATTGCACTACAGCGCCACACTGGTTACACCGCGCTATTGCAGGCCCTTATTTAAGGTCATAAGTGATTATTAACGCTTCCACACCGAAAAGGTGTCCACTAGTTTTTTATTGTCGATGTTATCGATAATGAACAATCGTTTCAGCCTTATTAGAGACTCAAAGCACTTTTGTAAGTTGCGTGGGATGAGTGCGTGTCGGCCAAATAATGCAAATCTGAATTCTTTACGTTTTTGTTCAGTAACAGTGCAAATCTAAACGAGAACAAACGCTTTAAACCATCACCAATGACGATTTCCTCGAGTGTCATCTGAAGACACCTGATCCTGCTGTTGTCTAAAGCACATCCGTCTGCTCGGTCACGCTTTAATCCTGTTTCTTTTACCACAGATTCACTGATCATCGAAACATAGATCATTGGTCTATTTTTAATCTGTGCAGAGCGGAGCATTCCTTCTTTCCTCTAAAGCTCTATCTCTCTCATCTCGTGTCATCATCATCATCATCATCATCATCATCATCCTGATCACATTCTCTGTCTTCTCTCGCAGTTCTTAACGTAATCCTTTCGTCTTTCGACTTTCATCTTCACCTCCTTAGGATCTTTTGCTCCATGAATGTATCTTTTTTCCTAATCGTTCGCTATGCTGAAGCACATGTCCAGACGCAGCCGCTCCCTGCTGTCCCTCTGTCTAACCTGTCTGGCCCTGACTCTCTCTGTGCTGGCTTTCTGCACCTCATTCTGGTGTGAGGGGACACACAAAGTGGTAAAGCCGCTCTGCCTTTCTCCGGTGAAAGTAAAGAACTGCGGCCAGAACAACAGCCAACCCTACACCACCGGTAAGAAAGCTCCGAGAGGCAAGGTTAGAAATGTCATAGCTTTGGAATACAATTTTTTAAATTTATTTGCAAAGAATAATTGTTTACCATTTTACTAACTGTGTTTCAAGTACTGATCTAAAATGTTATGCACTATAGATTGAATCCTCTACAGAAGTAGCAGTTAAAACATTTGTATCTCATGTATCTTCAGCACAGGGGAACTCTCTGGATTCCCACGTCTTCCGTGTGTGTGGTGACTGCATGTTGTTCTAGTGTCTCAGGAGTCTCGTACAGATTCTCCGGTTCTATGCAGGTCGAAACGTGGAGCCGTATAGGATGATTGGCGTTTCCTAAATTGTCTGGAGTGTGTGTGTGTGTGTGTGTGTGTGTGAGACCCACACACCTTTATCCAGAGCAGATTTAAAAACACCTCTTTTTTTAAATTCAACAGCATTTATGGCCTTGATTAGGAGCCCAGCAGTGGCAGTTTAGTGGTCATGGGCAAAGCCTTGCATGCAGTTCTCAAAATTCCCACAAGATGGCGGTAGGGCCGATATTACCAAACTGATAATGGAAATCTAGATAATGGCAAAAGGCTAAGATAGTGGGGGGGAAATATGTAACACCGATTATCTGTTGATATTTAAAATTTACATGGTATATTTCTAGGGGTTTGACTTTCAAAACCCTTTTCTTCTTGTGATGTCAAATAAAAGTAGAATAAATATAGTGGGTTTGTTGTTGTTGTAGTGGAACGGAAAATAAAACTTTACCGTCATTTTCTCTCTTTTCACTTTTCGCATTAACAATCATTTTTAAAATGCTGTAACAGGAGCCATGTAGCTCTAAAACCATGTACAGTGGAAAATGTTTCAATTGGACCATGTGACATGGGAACAATAACCGATCTCCACGTGTCTTTCCTGTCGATCTCCACTCCAAACCCCATCACAGAGAGCCCAACTCTAGCCATCAAAACTCTTGTGTCCAACGTGACAGTATCCACGACGCGGAAAGAGGAGCAAGCCCTAATGAAGGCAAAGAGGCTGGCTAATGTGGTGCACTACATCTGGGAAACGGGAGAAGACAAATACATGCTTAGATACTTTCACACCGGTTTCTGGCTATCTTGTGAGAAACACCATAATGGTGAAGGTAAGAGAATTGGTTTTCTGGTTCTTCATTAAGAAGATCAGAAGGAATCATTATTATTGAAACAAACTTATTTACGAGCTTGGAGCAGTGACGAGTCATGTCGACTTCCTAACCCCTAGTTTAAAAGGAGCGACACAAACGTCGGTCAAGTTAATTCATGCTTTAATAAATGATGTGCAGAAATATGTCAAGCATACAAAACCAGCCACGTTATATGGCAAAAGTATTGGGACACCTTACCATCACATCCAGATGCGTTTTTTTTTTTAACATCTAATTCCAGATGTAGTTTCGCTCTTCCTGCTATAATAAACTTCACACATCTGTGCAGGTTTTCCACTAGAGTGTGAAGCGTAACTGTGTGGATTTGTTCAGACACAATAGTATTAGTGAGATCAGACACTAATGTTGAGGTGCAGTCGGTGTTCCAGTTTATCCCAAAGGTGTACCGTGGGGTTGAGTCCGAGTCAAGGCTCTGTGCAGGACTCTCGAGTTCTTTCACTCTAACCAGAACACAGCATGTCTTCGTGGAGCTCAGGGGCTTTGTGCACAGGGGCATTGTCATGCTAGAACAGTGTTTGAGTCTCTTAGTTCCAGTGAAGGAATAACGTAATGCTAGCTGAGTGTGTTTTATGGCAGCAGTTTGAGGAAGACACATTTATATGGGTGTGCTGGTAAGGCGTCCACAAACTTTTGGCCATACATGCCATATTGAATACATGCCTGGCGTTGTGCATTCACTTCTTTTACTAATCACACGAAACACATAAATGGAACAGTTCCACAAAACTTTTTTGTCGCAACTGCAATAAAGATCGTTAATATTATTAACATATAAATGATTATTTTTATCATTTAAATATAATTATTTAAATGTAAATGAGAACTCCATTTTTCTTTTCGGTTTCAGAGGAGAAATGTCGAAGTTTCATTGAATTGACTCCTGGAGAAGCACGAGGTAAACACATCTGTAATTAGACCATGAACCTGGACCTTACGTTGTGTGTGTAAGCATGTATACCAACATCTTCCCCAAAACCATAATGTGGCCATGTGACTATGTAGAGCTCTGTTATCACACAGCCAACGTTCTCTTGGAACCTTCTCCAGATTCCGCTGGTGGTTATCAGGTGTTCAACTGAATCACAGTTTCATATGTGCATAGCATTCTTTTTCACTTCCTCAGACTCCAGGCAGTAAATATCACCTGAATAACATGTTATAACACCACAAAGGCCCAACACTCCTTAGGATTAACTGAAAAGATGATTGAGGACGGCCTCTGTGCTCATTTATAATACGTATAAGGCTGATGTACAACCTGGAGAAGGTGCAGTCATGCGCCGGTAGCTAGAGCGCAGACTCCTCAAGCATCAAGCATCTTAGTAGTACCAATAAAGAGGAGATGCTCTTCATCTAGTCTACAGTGGCATGTTAAATTAGGTTGCCAGGTGCGCCGAGGGGGGACAGTGAGGGAAGAAGTCATCTAATGTATACTGTCTGTTGCACATTGGTTGCCAAATAAAGACTTTTGTTCTATAGCCAGATTGGTTTTATAGATTCCACCAGTAGAAACTAAGCTTAAACCATCACTGTTTTATGTCTTCAGCTGTTCTTTGGCTCTCTCTGTTCTCCGAGTTCATGTACATCACTCTGCTGGCTATGGGATTTCTTATGATGTGGATGGAGTTGCTGTTACTTTGCTTAAACAAGGAGATGTACGCACTCAAGATCAATGCCTATGCTGCAGTTTGCACTGTCATGTCGGGTGAGGTTTTTGGTATACATTCAAATTCTGATCGTAGTTATCACATACACATACATGCAGTGAAATGTTTTGATTCCGCATATCCCAGTTTACGAATTTGAAGGTTGGGGTCAGAGCGCAGGGTCAGCCAGAACATGCGGTGCCCCTTGAGCAAGTGAGGTTTAGGACCTTGCTCAAGGACCCAATAATGGTAGCTTGTCTTGTGCGAGGCTTGAACCCTGACCCTCTGATCCATGACCCAGAGCCTTACCATTGAGCCACCACCACCATCGCCATAATATCTTAATGGTACTAACAAACGTAACACACATAACAGTGCCGCATGTTTGTGGGCACCTGATCATCATATTTATATGTGTTTGTTTAACATCTCATTCAGATTAGGTCACTCATAATAATCTCCACACTTAAGGAAATTTCCACTAGAGCATGGCAGGACACTCGAATTCTTCAATTCCAACCAGAACACATCATGTCTTCATGGTGCACAGGGCCTTTGTCATGCTGGAAAAGTGTTTTGGTCTCTTAGTTCCAATGAAGTTAGGACTTATTGAAAATGCATACAGCAGCACAGCAAACAAACAATTCCTAATTTGTTTTCTGGAACAGTTTGGGGAACAACCGTATGAGATATACTTTTAGCCATGTAATGTATAATTCTTGGAAAGGTTTAAAACATTCTCTGTTGTGACTTTTCGTACCATTATCCCTGTTTCAGGAATGATGGGGATGGTAGGACATATGATGTACACTACAGTATTTCAGTTGACTGTGAGCATTGGTCCTAAAGACTGGAGACCTCAGACCTGGGACTATGGCTGGTCCTTTGTGTAAGATTCAACTTTTTGTCTCATCTTTTAAATATTTCTGATGCAACTAAGAAGTAATGATGAACACACAGCTATCGTACCTTTCGTTCCAGTCTGGCTTGGATTTCTTTCAGCTGTTGCATGGCTGCTGCTGTCTTCACCCTAAACTCCTACACTAAGACGTTGATTGAGATGAAGCGTCATGCTGTTTTTCGACTAGACGAGGCTACCTCTCATGCATTCTTTTATGATGATATAATTGTGGGCGGCGCTAGCGGCAGCATCTACTCAATCAACCTTCCTTTTCAGCACTGCCAGCAAGGGAAGTTGATTGACCCCAAATGGCCCTCTAGGAAGGAAGGCCTTCCTGGGGTGATGATAGAAGGACTGAACTCTGAGAGACTAGTGCCGTTGACGCAGGGCTGCAATGACTGTGAGAGAGAGATGTACAAGATGACTAACGCGTCAGAGAAAGAAGACGATGAAGAGGAGGATGAAATATGCTAAGATGATGTGGAATAAGAAAAAGAATTTAAACAGATGAAGTGAAAGGAAGGAATGGTGGAATAAGATGTATATACTGTAGCGGCGCTGAGAGCCATGATGGAAAATCATTGTGGCTACAAGCTTCATAGACAAACTGGCGGATGATACTGTCCAAAAAGTCATGATCAAATCATTCCCAAACCAAAA
>JAOUQX010000010.1:6657864-6693966 GCA_028566295.1 Liobagrus marginatus | reverse complement strand
GGGGGTTCCTTCCACTGCTCTTGGTTATGATTTTGACTGAATGCCTTTACTAAACGTTCCAGTAGCATTGCTGTGGTCGTATTGATTGACAGGTCACCCGTTTTTACTCTTGGTTTGGTTTTGAGTTCAACGATGAGCTCAGACATGTTAGATGAAGCTCCGATTATAAGTAACAAGAACAGAAAAAGTACGTAAACTGCAGACAAAGGAAATAAGTCCTCTGTTTCAACCTTATCATTTTGAAGAAAATCACTGCATTTAAAGACTATATTTTTGTACTTGTTTGTTATTATTTAATGTTAGAAACATCCTGCTTGCTCACTCACTCATGCTTTTGACTGTTCATCCTGTTCATTAACACACGGAATGTAGTTTCCTAAATTATGTGAACGTATCTGATTTATCATTATTAGGGAAAGCCCCTTTGTTCTTTCCTAAATTTAGATGCTTATTAAAGGAGAAGGTTTCCAGGCTTCATTACCAGTGTAAGGAGCTTTATTTGATGCACCAGCAGTTTGGTCGTGCGTGATACACTGACGAAGCCATGCTGCTCTCTTTAGTTCAGCTCGTAGCTGTTTAACTTGCCTAAATGTGATTGTGGTTTTTGGTTTGTCGTGTTTTTCTTTACTGTATTACTCAATCAGTAATCATGTACAATCTTACAGCTGATTACCCAGAACTCCGACCAAAGCTGTGTTGTTGCAGTTGTGGTTATCCTCAGGGATGTAGCTAATGTGGTCTGGTCACTAAAACTGTAACATTTCACTGTCTACCTCTGACCCCACTGTCTTATTACACTGTGTAATCCCGGGGCAATGCTGTCTCTTGGGTCTGTGTTAAAGTATCTTTTGTTATTCAAAGAGTAATCAGAATCTGTTTATTTTCATTTCTCCAGAAGAGAACGAACAATATGTTCATTTAAGATATAAATAACTCTTTCTTACTGAATTTTGTTTGTTTACTTATTATTATCTTCATGGCTTTTCAAACGTTCATCCAAGTCTCCAGTAATCGTAGACACTCAACGGTCCTTTTCCTCACATGTTGCTAATCTGCCATTGTATTCAGTTATCGTTCGGCATCGTTATTGTCTACATTATCGGTTTATCCTTCTGGTTTTTTTTTTCTCTTCTTTTTTTTTGTAATGAATGCATTTCCTATGTGAAAAGGGAGAACAGCCAGCTCAGTAAAAGGTGTATTCGAACCTTCGTCGCTCAGAAAACAGAATCCTGAGATGTATGCTCTATTATCTACGCCACAGTAGACGATGTACAATGTATGTCCGCTTTTAATTTTGCGTGGCCAAGCCAAACACCGGTGGGCGGAGCTACTGTAAATAGCGTTTGCTAACAATCACACATGTATGCACAAGTTTCCTTTTTTTTCTTTTTCTCGTTTGGGCCCCAAGTGCACAGGGCCCTCTGGGTTTGTTCCAATAATGCCCATTGTATAATCAATAATCCGGCCCTGCTCTGAGCTCCACTCATCCTCTGCAGCTGATCCAGGATGCAGCTTCATGATTTGTTTTCAAACCTCCCAATGTTCTCCCACACCTTCCCGTTGCTGCGCTCACTTGGGGCCATTAACTGGGATTTTACCTCCCAAAATTACAGCAACCCATTTGATGAAATGTATAAGAAGTCCTGCCTATAGTGGGGCTTTTGGGGTTCTCTATACATGAACTAATTTATGTGGTCTCATGCATTTATGGAAATGACTAATGCTAGCTAGCTGAACTACAGAGTGTAGACCGAGGCATCAATGCGATTTTAAAAATTACCTAATCCCTGTATCCAAAACATGGTTTCAGATTACAGAGATTTTAAAATGGTGTAGGATGTTTTATTGGGGTCAAGAAAGCTTTAGTTTATCTTTCGTTAAACCTCTCGGTCACCAGTCTTGCTGTGTGTAATGGTGCATTATGATCCTGATAGAAAGCACCACTTTCAACATTTGAAACATTGGTTGCACATGATCCACCAAAAAGGTCCATAGAGTCCTGACTAACTCAATATCACAGAAGCCACGCTCCACAATTTAGTGGAAAGTCTTCGAAGAAAATTGGGATACATTTGAAATGTGATGTTCAGACGTCAACTTGCTTTATACTTCTATATACTGTACTGATTTACACGAAATCCTAGCTACAGTACAGTGATCATTATAAACTGTAATAACCCTCCGCGCCTCTAGATGGCACACGATTCGGATGTCTTAAGATGTGTAGCTGGGCGTTACACAAACGCTCCACTACTTCCGGCTTAAGTGCACTAAGTAGGGTATGAAACCCAAGGTTTTCTAGGGCATTCGCAGTGCACTTAAATACCCGAATAGGGGCCATTTTGGATTCAGCCGCAGTTAATTTCCGTCTGCGCAGTAAACTAGCTACGCTGATTCGGTCGCCTAGCTGGTATTGTATTTGTGCGAAGAATAATTAACTACAACTGAATCAATTTTCTGCGTTGTTAAAACCTGAAAATTAAACATCGGTTTTATTTGAACACAATTGTATTTAGCTATTAAACGTGTAAGGTTGTTTTTGCGTGAGCTTCGTCTCGCTAGCCAGCCTGTTAGCTAGTTAGCTAACTTGCCAACATAGGGGGGGAAAACTAACAACACGTCATAAAGGAAGTTTCTGTACAGCTAATTGTGCATGCAGCTTTGATAAACCCAAGTTTGTCCGTTTAGCCGGATGTTTCATAACAGACAGAGACATTTAATTTTTGAAGTAAGATAACGTGGTTGGCCAAAGCTTTCACGGGTTTCACACGTTCCATTCATCCGCTGCGAATTCAAAATGTCGGAGTTTGACGAATTTGAGAGACAACTGACCGAGAACAAACAAGGTGTGTATCCGCTAACATGTTTTATTAGCACTTAAATATGCGCACATTTAAGTCATTTTCTTCTTTTGACGCAAATAACGTGTGAGAAGACTTCGTTAAAATATGACCTTAATGCTAAATAGCGAGGGGAAGTTCGGATCTTTTCAGTGAGTCGAATCATTTTACTCGGTTCGCCCATAAGCATCGACTCTCAATCGGCTCAGCCCTAGGGCAAAGGTTGTTTTGGATAATAACATTACTTTCATGCATGCATGTGTGTGTGTGTGTGTGTTTACTTAAATATACATTATTTATATATACATAATTATTTATTACACACGTACATGATTAGAATCCCTTAATGAGCATGGGCCGGTGGCTTTTTTATTTATTAAAGATTAGTTTACGTGTATCTCCTCGCTGTTGTAGTAGCTGAATGTCGCACAGGCATTGAAACTCCTGATGAAAGTATTTTGATCAGATTACATTGCATGCATTATAACTGTGTACAGAGGTCCTGAAAGGCCGGAGCTACTCTTTATTTGTTATCCAAGGTGTTTACATGAAATCAGCTTATTTTTTTCTGTCTCCGATACTTTAATGAAATCAGACAGTGAACTGTGTAAGAAGTAGGGCAACGGTTGTGCAGTTCTAGGAAAATGAAGCGTTGAGTAATGAAAAGTTTACAGCCCAAATGCACTTGTCGTTTATTAATAAACCAGCTGTATACACAGCTGCATAACATATTATGGATTAAATCTATACAGGACATTTCATCTAAATAGGAAATTTACCATTTTGGTGCATTGGTTCTTGATTATATCTACCGTAAACTCCCACTCCTTCAACACCATAGCACTCTGCATCCATAGTTTAAGTGTTAAACGATTTAAAAAAATAAGTAAAAATAAAAAGAATTCTCCCTGCTTGTGCTGTTAGTGCAGCAGCATTTGTATATCAAAACAGTGGGCAAGTAGTAGCTCAATGGTTAAGGTGTTGGACTGCTGATCTGAAGACCGGGGCTCAATTCCAATCTACCACTGCTGGGCCCCTGATTAGGGCCCTTAACCCACAACTTCTCAGTTGTAAGTCACACATTAATGTTGTCCTGATGTTCATTTAAGTTACACTTAAATCTACTTTTCAAACTGCAGTTGTGCAGAATAAAACTCTTTCCAATCACGTTTGAGAATTGACCTGCCTGGTGATATAAGTGAGATAGTTTTGATGCTTGACCAGGTTTAGTTTCATTCACTTAAAAAGCTAACTTATCCTATTGTGGTGCTTTAAATAAAATTTCCAGGCAATTGGAAAGCCTCCAGGGGAGGGGTGTCTCTACTACTACCCCACCTTATGCAACAAGTCCAGAAAAGATATAATTTTTTGGCCAGTAATTTTTAGGGATCATGTTACATCCTCAGTGACCATGGTATCTTTAGTATTGCAGTGGTTCTGCACTAATAACATTCTATTTCCATCATTTTTAAGCAAAAATAAACCATTAGACAATAATGCATAATGCAGTAACCATAACAATGTGTTATTGATTAATCACAATTTTTGACTTTATTTTTGAAGTGATTGACACTGATAAGAAATTTGTCTAGCTGGGGCTAGCAAATGATTTGAGACGGACAGCTAGAGACTGATGTACTTTATCGCTCCTAATGGGGTAATTTAAAAAATGCTCCACACAGTTGCCTGAACTCAGGATCACACCCAAGAGTCCCAGATATTTCTTCTTCCTTTCAGTCCTGGACTGTAAAGCAAAATACACGTTTTGTTCTCATTCAGTCATGAGAAAATATCTTTGTTTTTTGAAAAGAAAATTTTAAATTAAGAACTAGTGTTGCAGACGTATACAAATTCTCCTAAATTAAAAGTCTAATTTAAAAATAAAGGATCTAAAATAAAGGAAATCCTGTGTAGGGGAAAGAAAAGGATGTAATTACTACAGCATTGTCATAAGACCAGAAT
The DNA here is from genome assembly GCA_028566295.1 of Liobagrus marginatus. Classification (NCBI taxonomy): domain Eukaryota; kingdom Metazoa; phylum Chordata; class Actinopteri; order Siluriformes; family Amblycipitidae; genus Liobagrus; species Liobagrus marginatus. Next base: position 6,689,164 of record JAOUQX010000010.1, on the reverse strand, counting down.
AAGAAATGCTTGCCGTGAACCAGCATCCCGTGTAATTGCAGAAAATTATTTTATTGAAGGGATAAAGTGAGATGTGATGGGAACTGACCAAATGAAATAAATACCTTATGACCTTTCTGGACCTCTGTAATTTTGCTTGCTTTAGAGAAGAAAAAAAAAGAAAGTGCTCATATGCAGTAAAATTACATGACACGACAAACTTTTATCTTTTGTGCGATGAACTTGTGTGGGAATCTGATTACTTTAATTGGGTGTATTTGCCAGATTGTACTGTTGAGTTGCTCTGTTAACTGTTTTAGCCGATTGTTTTTTTTAATTATTTTTTTCATGTCAGCGCAGCCGTGACCTGCTGGCATGTGTGGTAAAAGGAGCAAAAGTTTTGGCACCCTCTGATTCTCACTCTCGTTTTCTTTCAATACAGGTGACGGCGTTAACGGCCATGGTGGGTATCAGTTTGGCGCGCTCACTTATCCAGTGCTCAGTAATACAAATACAATAACTTTTTAACCTTTCAGTTTCCTTTTACTTCTTAAGACACTACTCTATGCCCAGATATTTTAAACATACACATTTTAAAGCTTTTCTAGTCTAGGACTCAGGCAGGTCCTCCTAGGTCTTCCTCTTTTGTTTCTGCTGCTGCTTCTGTCGGTTCTTCTGTCCTCCACAGCATTATATTTTCTCCGGTCTGCCTTCAACTAGGTGTAAATTTGTGCCCTTTCCCTGTAAGTTTTGCATCACCACCATCTTCTTTCTGTCTTAATCCCGCTTGCTATCTTGCCTCTCTTTAGAGCGAGACAAAGAGAATAGGCACAGGCGCCGGAGCGGCTCTCGCAGCCGCAGTCGCGAGAGGAAGAGGAGGAGCAGGGAGAGGAGGACCAGCAGGGAGCGGCGCAGCAGCAGCAAAGACCGCAGGCATAGACGCAGGTGAGACTTGAAGGACACACAGCTACCAAGACCACAGCATGATTATTCCTCATGCATGCAACATTACTTGTGTTTGGGTCTGGTGCATGTCCATGCAGCTCCACTCATTAGACGCCTCATAAAATGGCATGCCGGAGAATTTTATTGTCTTGAATATTGTATAAAATACAGGTAAAGTACTTTTTTTATCTTATTTTGGAGCTTTACCTTATTTTTCACTCAATAGCAGCAGAGGTAGAGACTTGCAAAGCGAGACGCTTAAAGCACAATTTATTCATCCTGCACTTCATGTACTCGACACTTGTAGCTTTGTTACATACGGAATGAGGGCTGCGGCTACCGGGCTCTCACGCTTCGTATGGGGGAAATTTGAAGATGGTTGACGTCTTCCAAATATCTTAAATGTGTCCACGTGCATAATTTATCAGGCAACAGTTTAACACTTCGGTGTATTCTGATAAAAGCTACTGTTGCAGCCTCATTGTGTTCGTTTGATGGGCAAAGACAAAACGGCTTCTATTTCCGGTTAGTACAAAGATGTGATTTGGGATGCTGCTTATGTAAGAGTATGTATGCACTGCTGAGAGATTTATACTTCTGGTTTTCTCCAAACAACCTTATTAAGTGTGGAAAATATAGACATAGCAGCAAAGACAATTAGCATTGGGAGCAATGCTTTGCCTTTAGATATACTTACTGGTAGTCTTTTTTGTTTATTCAATATTTTCCTCTTTTTTTTTCCTCCACCATTAAATGGAGTACATCTGGTAAAGGAACATGTTGGTCGACCTTAAGAAAAATTTAACTAAGTTCTTGTCAACCATGTATGATGTAAATATTTATATCGGAACTTTCCAATTGCAGCCGTTCCCCACCAAGGGAGAAGAAGAAGAAAATCAAAAAGTACTGGGATGTTCCTCCTCCAGGCTTTGAGCACATCACACCAATGCAGTACAAGGCAATGCAGGGTGAGTGAAACCCCAAAGCAGCATGTAGTAAACTTAACGGGAAAAAGTTGCTTCTGTCCAGCTGTGTTCTCTATTGCTCATCCTCTCATTCCATCACTGTTCTCTATATGTATCTGAATTACAGCTGCAGGTCAAATTCCTGCCACAGCACTGCTGCCCACTATGACTCCAGATGGGCTGGCTGTTACTCCCACTCCAGTGCCTGTAGTAGGCAGTCAGATGACCCGCCAGGCTCGAAGGCTCTATGTGGGCAACATCCCATTTGGCATCACAGAGGTACTGCATTGACGTCGTTTTTTTTTATCCTGCTCCACTCGTATTTGTAGAGGTTATTTCCCGTAGACTTTCATATTGTATTTATGCTTGATCCTCTATAATTCTCAGGAGTCAATGATGGACTTCTTCAATGCTCAAATGAGGCTAGGAGGACTTATTCAGGCTCCAGGAAACCCTGTCCTTGCCGTCCAGATTAACCAGGATAAGAACTTTGCCTTCCTTGAGGTATGAGCGACTTTCATTTATCTCCTGTATCTAACCCAGCCGTTAAGGTGGTCGCTTACCACTGAGCTAACACTTCTTCACTTCCCCAAACAAACTTCATCAAGGAGCAAACAGCAGGGTTGAATTTAAACTAAACACTTCATCATTGAACCCACCTTTTGACTCCAAGCTTAAAGTCAAAACCCAATTCTGAAACGCATTTAATTTATTTTTAGTTTTCTTTTTTTTTTTTACATGCAATGGCACTGCAGATACTAATAGTATTCCCAAATACTGCAAAACTTATTGAAAATAAGAGTCAAAACGGAAACAAAACAAGTCTTTGAGGAGTAGTTGAATCATTTTATTTGACGTTGGAGATATTTAAGTACTATTAATAATTGATCTCGCTCTTACCTCTGTTTAGTTGCGCTCAGTGGATGAGACCACACAGGCGATGGCATTTGATGGAATCATATTCCAAGGCCAAAGCCTGAAGATTCGCCGGCCACATGATTACCAACCACTGCCAGGCATGAGCGAGAATCCCAGTGTGTATGTGCCAGGTGGGTGTACTGGACAAGGTGGGTTTACTCTGCCATATACTATCAATGTTAAATCTAGAAATATTAATATTACAAAAACTTTTTATTGCAATCTGGTTAATTTCTGGTCCATACACTTTTATTGGATGAGACATTGTGAACTTCACTTGATGGTTTTCAGGAGTGGTGTCTACTGTGGTCCCTGACTCTGCTCATAAGCTTTTTATTGGAGGCCTCCCCAACTATCTCAGTGACGACCAGGTCTGATTTCACTTTATCACAATTACACGATCGCAGAAATGATGTACAACTGAACAGAGAAACTTTTTTTTTTCCTCCCTTTTATTTTGAGTTATGAGTTAAATTGAGTAATAATTGAGATTTAATCTTGTCTTGTTTTTTTTCCTTACAACTTGGAAGAAAGAAAGGACTTCACCCCCACCTCTGCCACCTGTTTTATATTTTAGGTAAAAGAGTTGTTGACATCCTTTGGGCCTTTAAAGGCATTCAACTTAGTGAAGGACAGTGCCACAGGACTCTCCAAAGGCTACGCCTTCTGTGAATACGTTGATGTCAATCTTAACGATCAGGTGTGTTCATGCTTCCGTTTGAAAATATGCAGCAAAAGCACGTGTAATTTATTTCACATTAATCAGGAATGTGTGTGTCTGAATTGCAGGCTATTGCAGGACTAAATGGAATGCAGTTAGGGGATAAGAAGCTTCTGGTCCAAAGAGCAAGTGTTGGAGCCAAGAACGCAACTCTGGTAAAAAGAGAATCCTATATGCTGTGAATTTTATCCCATAATGGCTATCTTTTGTTTTTTTTTTTTTTTTTTTTTTAAATCCTATTTTGTATTTTTGTTTACCTTCTCTCTGCTTCTTTTTTTTCCCTCCTCTTCTCTTTCCTTCATGAAAGTGGTAGCTTAGTGGTTAAGGTTAGTTCCCAGGACTGCCACGGTCCCTTAGCAAGGCCCTTAACCCTCAACTGTTTTAACAGATTAGGGAAACTGTACTCCATCTGGCAAATATTGTAAAAGTAAATGAGTTTACATTCCCAAGACTAAAAGAAACCCAATGTTGTATGCTAGGAACCATTGTCTCACCTTTCACGCTTTCTTTTGAATTCCAGACCAGCATAAACGAGACCCCGGTGACGCTGCAGGTGCCAGGCCTGATGAACAGCTCTATGAATCAAATGGGTGGAATTCCCACTGAGGTTCTGTGCCTGATGAACATGGTGGCACCAGAAGAACTTATAGATGATGATGAGTATGAGGAGATTGTGGAGGACGTCCGGGACGAGTGCTCCAAATATGGCCAGGTCAAGAGCATCGAGATCCCGCGTCCTGTCGACGGCCTGGAGATTCCTGGAACTGGAAAAGTAAAAACATTATTACTTTTGACTTTGTACCACAGGCAAAAATCTTCAACAATGATGTTTTTTTTCTAATGTAATGTTATTTATATTTAAATGACACTAGGATAGCCTGATACTGAGACCACGTACTTTTTATTTAAAGTTAAAATACCCCAGTACAAAAGGATGATGCCTCACGTGACCGTATTTGGCAGACAGGACCAACACAATGTCAGCCTCAGCAGTGTGGAAATATTTCAAAATAAATTGACTTATTAGTGTATTATATTTTACCATTTGGAGGTTATTGCAGTCTTCTATTTATTAGTCTCAATGTTGTGCTTGAAAAATTGCCTCATCAAAAAGAAAGGGTATCGGCGAGTACCAGAAATCTAATTCTGCTACTGGTACTGGATTCGATGCATCCCTACATAAAATATTTCAATTGATTTGCGAATTTAGATCTCTTTCATTTGACAGTAAACACTAAACATTGTTGGGGTGTACGTGTATGACAATTCTAACAGGTAGTTTATGCATAATAAGATGCTACATGTATATAATGTCTGTCATAATAATGACTTGTTTATTCAGCCTGCAGGATCACACTTTTTTCCGTCATAATTGAAAGCAGTTCTGTACCATCCATCATTCTATGACAGAATTGTGGAAAAGTCTGTTAAATTGAAGCATTTGCGTAAATCTGCTTTACAATATATAAATTGATCGCCTAGAAAACCCTCCAAACATTTGATTGGGTTTGTCGTGATTGGTTTAGCCATAAATTGAATGCAATATAACTATTGTCATCTTATACCCATCATTTTATTCATACAATGGCATGTTGAAATCATCTTTATAACTCTGATACATTTATTTTGCTCTTTCCAATGCTAGTCAAACAAAAACTAGAACCCAACCTGCTGTTAACCAGGCCTTACAAAATGTGCTTTTGTGTCGAGTCAGAACAATTTATCTCGCCCCTAGACTGAATTGTTGGAGATTTTCGCTCATCATATTCCTTAAGGACTTATTTTGTTTTCTGCTAGGAAACCTCTTTTTAGGAGACAGGATTTTGAAAAGTATTGCTAAAATATATCGGTATCTGCAACAAGGAAAGCTGTAGCACGCATGTGAGACACAAACACCACCTCACTGTGTTTCTGCTTGTTTCAGATCTTCGTGGAGTTCACAACAGTTTTTGACTCCCAGAAGGCCATGCAAGCGTTGACCGGTAGGAAGTTCGCCAACCGAGTGGTTGTGACCAAATACTGCGACCCTGACGCCTACCACCGCCGAGATTTCATTTAGAACAGGATGCACTGGAGCGGAGAGAAGTGTGTGTGGAGCGAAGCAAACCAGTTTAAAGGCTGTATTATGTGACGAGTGAAGGGAGGGATGGTCAAAATGGGGGGGAATCTTGTAGAGCAAAGTGGCATTTCATTTTTAGTTTTTGTTTTTAAACCATAATTAGCTTTGGCTCAACAAGTTTGCATTTTAATAAAGCAGGGAGTATTATGCTTATTCATTTGGTTAATGTGCTATTGAACAGATTTGGTAAGAGAATTTGGGCAGGGGATGGGATACATTATGTAATGCTTCTAAAACTGCAAAATATTGTCAATTACATGATCACTTGGATCCCTCGACCATACAATTTTGCTGTTGGTGACTTAACCACCATGATCCTACAACACTCTATTTCTGCTTTGGGGTTTTTTTTTGTTTGTTTTTTTTTTCCAGTCTTTTTATCTATGAAGTTAGTTTAGTTTGACCGTGTTAGTTTCTATCCAGCGCTCTCTGTCCTGTTTCCAGTACACATGACTGCCTCTTATATCAGTAATGTAACTTTAAATCTAGCATGGCACCTTTGTGTCTCTCTGTGTGAACGTAACCCTCTTTTGATAATAAAGTTAGTGAGAATTTCAAACCGTGGTTCAGTGGAGTACATTCTTACTGCTCTTGCTGGATTACAGGGATTCACATGTTCTATTAAGAGTAGAATTGTTCTAACTATTCACATATACTGATCAAGCAAGTCACTCATGGCAACTGTTGGGTCTAGTATAGTCCACGCATTGGTTGGGGCTGTATTATCAGCAAAAGAAGGACCACCACAACATTAGAAAGATTTATTGTAATGTTATGCTTGATTGCTGTATGGAAGAAAGAACTTTTCCCCCAAAATCTTCAATAATCCTGTAATGAATTTACTCTAACTTTTTCCTTCTTATATTCATATGTTGCTTACTTCAAATCAGATAGAGAAATTCTGAATTGTAAACTGATTGACTAAGAATAATTAAATCAATAATAAACTTTAATTGATCTTTTGCTTTTTTTTTTTTTATAAGTAGTGGAATGTAAGTTTCAACACCTTGTAGGATTACGCTTTAATAACGCTGCACGATCTTGCAGATTATTTAATGAAGTGGCCAAATTAATACTGCTCTCGAGTTGGTCTACCATTTTAATTTTGCTAGATCCTGCAATCTGCTTCAGTCACCTCGGTGATTTTTTTTATGTTAATGAATCAATATGGGATTAACATGTCTGACTGCAGGATATGGCTAGTTACTAGCTAATGATTTCAATCAAATCTGTAGGTAGGTGACTAGCAAGCAGCGCATTCCCAAGTAAAAAATAGCCTTTGAAATAAACATATCTATGTGTCAGTCTATTGCCAGGGATCCTTGCCCTCCATGTACATCACATTTTCATGTGACAACACTGGAGAAATTAAACTTCGCTACAATGTAATGTGTGTACAGCTTGTGTAACAGAAAATTTGCTGTCCACTCAAATTAACTCAACATAGCCATTAATATCTAAACCGCTGGCAACAAAAATGAGTACACCAGTAAGTGACAATGTCCAAATTGGGCCCAATTAGCCATTTTCCCTCCCTGTGCCATGTGACTTGTTAGTGTTACAAGGTCTTATGTGCAAATGGGGAATTGTGTGTTAAATTTGCTGTTCTCGCACTCTCTCATACTGGTCACTGGAAGTTTTATTTAGGTTTACAAGCTCGGTAAAAACTGAAACCAGTGCTCATAGTATGTAAAGTCTAATCTAGCAGTCAGTGGTAGACAGCTGAGATAAGGGTTATGTATCTAGCTATTAGCTAGCTAGCTGTGTTTAAACAATGGTACTGTTTATGCCACCATGTTGTAACAATAATTAACAATCCTCTATCGAGAACTTTTTACTTGTATAATGAAATCATAGCTTATAGTATAAAGATCAGTTGATGTTTGTCTCCAGAAGCATGCATGACACTAATGAAATGTCTGAAGCGGTTAAGGACCACCTCAAGAGGAACTATTACAGCTGTGTCACAGATAGATACAGACCCTAATGTCCCGATGTGGCTGGGTCTCATTTTTAAAATTGGAATAAAGGCAGCAGGGTCTAATACTGATTTATTCACCTTAGGGACCTTCTCAAATAGACAGAGTCTATAAAAACTGATTAAAAAGTGATCTAGACGGCATTCTCATATATTTGGGTTTTAAAAACTGCAACTGAAAGAAAATGGTGGCACAGGATACAGAGTAGATCCAAGTATCTCAACAGGTTTATGCCAGATTTGTGCCAATGTATTTTGGAAATATGTCTGAACCCTAAATAATCACTTACAGTTCCATTTTTAACCACCACCAATCAAACACGAAGGAGACCCTTGCCGCCAATGATGCGTGACTTAAACCTCCAATCAAATGTGACGTAAACCCTTGCCACCAATCAAAAGTAAGTGAAACCCATGCTACCAATCAAAACGATGGGAGACTCATACCACTGATCAATGGTGAAGGAGACCTAGGACCCCATGGTGTTGGGTCAGGTACTGCATACTCTGTCTAACTATTGCCTGTGCAATCTGATAATGTAGCCTGTGGCATTTTTGGCAGGGGATTGGCAAATTTACAAGGACTCAATTCATCTGCACGTGTCCCTTGCAAATATAATTTTTTTGTTTGAATGAATCACTGAAACGTACTGCCAAGCACTGAGTCATTCCATTTTGTTTGGTTTGCTGTCTCCAGACTTTACCATTGCAAACTGCAACTACACACATTGGACTCTAGACCAGCAAAGTAGCAATGAACCTTGACATTTGACTGCCACACATCATTCTACAGTTGCATGCATGCTAAATGCACTTTTGTGTCCTGTATGTTTTGTGATGGTGGTGTTGAGTGATTCTCATCCACAGTAAAGAAGGGTTGCAATGAGCTAATTTGGGAGTTTAACCATGACCAGTGTACTAACCAAAATAGCAGACTGTTGATCTCTTGGGATTTTAACTTACAACAGTCTACACAGAATGGTTTCATCCGGTGAATCTGGAACCTGGAATCTGTTGATTTTCCTTTAATCTTCTAATGGCGTATTTAATGCCACCAAAATAAAAAAGACAACTGTCGATCACTCAGTGCTTTTATTTTCCGCACGAATCAGTGTAAACTCCAGAGACTGTTCAGAGTAAAATTCCCAGGAAATCAGTAGTTTCTAAAACACTCAAACCAGCCCACGAGGGCCAAACATCCATGCCAGGGTTAGGGTCACAGATTTGTTTAATGTGAACCTTGACTGAAGGTCCTTAGTTGTATCTACACTGATTGGCTGTTTAGAAGAATATATAAACGCGCGGGTGAACAAGTGTTCCTAACAAACCGGACGGTGAGTAAATACATAAAACGATGTTCCAATTTACAGTGTTCAAACTAACCATTTGCAGTGCCCCCATACACCTTTAACCCCACAGTACTCCAACCAACACGCGAATCGCGTTGCTTTTGCTGCTAGACGAACGTGCGCTCTCGTCCAATCATTGACTAACACCGAGCAGCGGCACCCATTAGGAATGAAGGAGGCGGGGACAGGCGCGAGCAACGCCTCAACGGAGGAGGTGTTCCTGGTGGCCATCTTTGATGCGCGGAGTGATTGTTTGGCGAGTAGAAGTAATAGGAAATAAAAAATAAAGACTGAAAAAGTTGGGAAATTGATAACTGAACCCAAGGTGAAAGAGAACGGGAAGGTGAAACGAAGGAAAAGCAGGTAAAACCGCTCCTGTCCGGGTTAAGTACTACTCAATTTACATGTTTGTCTGTATCTTTTAAAAATTTCCTTTCTAATTTGTACCCGGACCTAAATGCTATCCCGGCTAGTGTGTGAACAGAGAGCTCAAAAAAGCTATGAGAAATCTGTCAAGATGTAGCAAGGCTGCAAACTTAAATATCGGGGTTTAATTTGGATGGGGGGGGGGGGGAACAAGATTTACACTCGGTTAAGTTGTAACTCTGGTGTCTTCCGCCTGCACTTTGGAGAAATCCGGAGAAACACATGCAACTAATGTTCCAACTACAGCAAATCCGACAAATTGTTTTATCACGTTGTCATCTATGTATTGTTTGATTGCTTGTTAGAAGTGTGTAAATGAAGGCAGTGAAAAGCGTTTACTTTTATGGGCACTTCCTTACACATCCATGTGGACGGACTGTATCCAAACTTCAGGTCTTGGTGCTTTTGTGTTAGATTGGTGCTGTCCAGTATGCAAATTGGCAGGGTAGACTGGATTAGGTATGTGGCACTTGTACACACACCCAGTGTGTTGTCTAGCCACGTGTTTCAGATGCCCCCCAAAAAAGTGAGGAGGCTTCTATTTCTTTCAACACAACGTCTGTGTCCCCTGATGTTGACCTGGACTTTCTGGGATACACTGAAAATATGATCAGCTTCCATATTTTATATATAAAGCGGTGTCTGTATTTTTATTTATTTATTATTATTTTTGGACAAAATAGTCATGTACAGTAATATTTCATTGGACCACACGCTGCCTTCATGACTGCACCATTCGCCATTCGATAAGCTTTTCATTTGTTACTAGCCAAGGTCCTGTGTCGAAGATGGGAGAGTAGGGCCCCTGTGTAATGTCTTCCCTGGCACATCCCAAAGACTGAGTCTCCAAAGGTCCAGTCTGTGTGATGGCCAATCCATGTGTCAAAATGAAGCGTAATGCCAGACTTTCAGAATCTGCGCCTGATGATTCCTGACATTGTGATCTTGGAATATGGCTGTGCCATCTGAAAAGAGAGAAATCCATAGCTGCAAGAATCTGGCTGTTCTATATCGCCAGTTAGACCTACACCTTGGACGGTTTTTAAGACCTTTTAAAAAGGTGATGCAGGTCAGTAATTTGACCCTTCTGCAACAGAGTGACATATTTTCCAGGATTATAGGATATACATTAACATGTATAATAGATTAATATATCCAGTCAAAGGCTCTGGGTTGTAGATCAAAATCAAAAATCAAGATGCAAGACCTAGCACCACCAAACTGCTACTGCGGATCAATCGCCAAGGCCCTTAACCCTTTCTGCTCCAGGTGTCTTGTATCATGGCCGACCCTATGCTCAGGCCCCAATTCCTAGGCTGAGATGTAACGGATATGTGACAAAAATAGTTGTCATCTAATTATTTGCTTAGTTAAATCCAGGTGCTGATTTTTTTTTCTATCTGCCTTTATATTTTTATCATAGTATGTTGTCTGATTGTAGGTTTAGTGCACACTTTCACCTTTTTAATTTGTGGGTATTTTCGTTATATCTCCATACAGTAAACTTCTGGTCGGATTTACTAAGCTTTATTTGTGCGTTCTTTAGTTTCATAAACCAAACCTACGCAGATGCCTTACTGCCTTACAAAGGCAAAAGACCTTAGCTCACTAGTGTGGAACTGAGAAAAATAACTTTACGGTGTTTTACGGAAAAATGACTACTTTACTGTACTTTGTTTCTCCTGGGCTTTTGGAAGTTACTGTTTAGGCAACCCTATAACTTTCTCAAAAAACAACGGGATTAGCTCAAGATACCGTGTATGATAATGGAGGTCTTGAATGTTCTGAAGATACCAATAACTTCTTTTCGACCAAAATCCTTAGTGTTATGCAGCATAATTATGAATGTAAAAAAAAAATGTAAATGAAAAATAATAAATTGTCTTCTGAAATACTTTGAAAAGGATTTGCTGGTGTGCATACTTGCTATTTGCATCTAGTAGTGTGATTTATGATGCTACTCAGTGTTGTGTCCGAGCCCCTGTGCAAACCAAACTGAAGGTTACACTACAAACCCACAAGTCACTGGTTTCGCTCGTGGTTTGCTTGTTGTAGCCGTGTAGTGACCACTGCTGTGGGTTAGGGTTAGCACACAATGCAACCTCTTGTAACCTTCTCCTTTAACATTTCCCAAACAAATATTGCGTCCGCGGTGCTCTTCTAGATGGTGACTTTTCCTCTCAGCCTAGCTTCCAATACTTTTCCTTCTAGTGTTCATGGTGTGCCTGATTAACTTAATCTCTCTGTTGTTATTGCATGTTTGTACTTCTCCCATAGTCTTTAAAATCGCTACCAGCGCACTTCTCCATTCCCCAGACACCTGCTTTCTTCCAAAATTTCCATATGCACTAACTCTCTCACACACACAAGCTTTCCATACCAATAGAACCTGTGTTTAGTCAACTTGTTATTAGATGACATTATTTCTAGGCATAATAAGGATACGCATAGAGGGTTGTTGTTCTCCTCTCATCACTGGAACTAAAGTAGAAACTCGTAAGACCTCTGCGTGGTCCCACAGCTCACAATCAGCTTCAAAGCGGTTTTAAAAGTCTTTAAAAAATGTTGCCCATGTTTACATTACTATGAGTTAGAACTGGCTTAGAGCTTGAGGGTGTTTTTTTTTTTTTCTCCATACAATGCCATCTACTGGTTCTGGTGCAGGGGTGTTGATTCTAAGATATTTGGATCACTAGTAGGCGGATCTGAGCAGTAGGGCTGTTTTTAAGGAAAATACATTTTGAATTTCAAATTTTTTGTCAAATGAAAACATTAAAGCAGATTCGCGTTCGATCCAAGTGCATTCGAATTATTGGCGTGGCAAGCGGCACACAAGACATCATAAAGACGTAGCTGACACGATTTTTTGCGAGCTCCAATACAGAAACACATGCGGCTGCTTCGTTAATTTAAAAAATGGTGGAGAAAGAAAGTGAGACTCGTGTGGGGCCTGAAATTGGCTTCTTTTTAAGTATGTACTACACTCGAGTTGGTATGTACTTTCCAAGTTTTACTTATTGTTTTATGTAATACTTTATAGTACCTTATGCCGCTGAAGCAAACTATTGAATAGCCTGATCAGTTTGTAGTATCTGTGGAATTAATAGCTTTTAGCCATTATCATTTTATATTCAACACGCCTACGTCCCCGCAAAAGTACACATCTTTATGTATCCACACAAGACCATTTGATTCAGTTGGTCTGTAGCTACAGATTGAGCAGAAAAAAAATCCCACCAAGCGGTGTCAAATGCAGCAAGCGTTTTAAGGAATCTCATGGAATGATTCAATTACTGACTCTATTCAATTAACTTTTCATTGCTGGTTGAATCTCTGTTTTTGAACAAAATTTTATATATATATATATATATGTATATATATGGAAAATCGCCGGACCTTACAACACATGACCATAGAAGAGTGACCACTGATGGGCAGATAAGCTGCCTGTCACCTGCAAATAATCAATCACGTTTCAGAAAAGAAAAAAAAAACATTCTTCAAATCTCATTAGGAGAGTCGTTTGTTGCTGAAATTGGGCCTTCGTCTAGTCCATGTAAGCGTAATATATATTATAATATATGATTGGATGGTGATCCTTGCCAGTGGCTGGAGTCTGAAATATTGAATCCTGCCGATTTAATTACTGAAATAATTTTTATAGAGGACAAATGAACTGCTATTCTCTCGAGTCTCTGTGGACCCAGCTGTGGTTTGCAGTGTCAAAAATTTGTGGAAGGTTGTAGCAGTGTGAGCCTTTTTTAACAACTTTAAACCGTTTTCCATATCCTGTTTTAGCGGCTTAAACGCTTCAGTTGCATTGTGACTGTTCCTTTACTCCATCGTTCTGCTGGTTCACGGCGATAAAGTTTTGTATTTTATTTTATTTTTTTGTGCAAAAATATTGATGCACACGATTTAGTAGCGTGTTAATGTTTGTGTATGGCAGTCCAGTCGAAAGTGAAACCCAACTGTAAAGTGTATTCCATACACCGCACGTATGCACACGTATGCAAATAAAAGTTTCCAAAAAGGTCAAGTACACAGTTAGATGAGCGCGCAAACGAAGCAGGGTAATACTTGAAAGACGGGCGTGAAAGTTGTTTTGATTCCGTTCTATAACAAGAAATAATTGAATAATCAAATATTTTAAATAATTTTATTTACTCGCTAAATTTTAGTCTCAATTTTGCTCTCCGTCTCTGATCTAGTGAATGGAGAGTATGGTGTTTTTGGTGTAGGGTACACATTTTGAGCTCAAAATACACCCTCACTATAAACTACGCAAAACAACCTGCTGATGCCTCTGGGCGCAGGATTTTCAATCCAGGAACAGCAAAAGAAAAAGTGTTTGACCAACGGTGTTCATTCACGCTATCCCTTCCCAAGCGAGAAGGATTAACAAATTCATAAGACATTTTTTTTTTTCATTCATAAAAAGGGACTTCCAATTCACGGCAAAACACTGTTTACATGATAAATACTAAACGGATGCATACTGCTTCGGCCTATATGATCATGATATTTATTGTGAGATTTATTTACAGAACATATAACGCAGATAAAATGCTTTGTTAACGTTTTGTCCAGCAGAGCGCAGTATAACTTACTGTAAAGTTAATAAACAATGGTGCCATAACCGTCCCATTTCAGTATTAGTCCAATATTAACGGACAAAATATTGCTAACGAGTTTAACAATTCTGTAGAAACACACAGAAGTGATTTGCAATAACATCTTCTTCCGTAGTCCAGTTTTCCTGCTGCATTACTTGTTAAACGCTTCATCATTAAGCTGTTAGAGTTGCGAAATTAACACACAATTCTCACACCAAATTCTGCTTAACTAATATGTAGCTCGACCTTAACCTTAACTCGATTAGTGGCAGCACTAGTTATAGTAGAGCAAAACACATAAAGCACGTAATGATTAGTTGTTTAAGGTGCTTTGACTATTTGCAGTACCTTTTGAAATGCAACCTGACAAAAATAAAGATTTCCTTAACCTGTACTTTTTTTTTTGTTTTAAAATTGTTTTGTGCTTGAATATTACCTTTTGAAATGCAACCCGACAAAAATAAAGATTTCCTTAACCTGTACTTTTTTTTTTTGTTTTAAAATTGTTTTGTGCTTGAATATTGAAGTTTTCCTTTTGTACTTGTATATTCTTATTATTTATACAAATCTTTAATAAAATGAGTAATTGTAATTAGGCAAATGTTAGTCATGATGAGGTTGAAAGAGTTTTTTATTTTGTATCTTGACATTTTCTTTCAAGCAGATTTACCGGAACGAATGATGTATTTTTGTTTATTGCATTACAGCAAAAGAAGGCATGAAGAAAACATCTTAGTCAAGTCATGGCTGATAAAAGAAAACTACAAGGTGAGGAGGAAACGTTTCCATCATCACGCAAGCTGGGAATTGTCCATCTAAGCTCATGCATCCAAGACCTTGTGAATCCTGGACAGAAAAGTATTTTGTTTACTCGCTCGTAAGCTACAAAAAGACATAAATACATGTTTCCAACGCATTTAAAACAGTAAAGTTACCACAAAATGGTAACACTATTGTTTCGAGGGATGGTTTGTACTTTTCCTTAGTTCTCTTCACTGTGTTCGTTCAATTGCTCATTACATGTTGTATACAGTGATGCGTTCCTTTAATTATATTATGCAGTGTGGACAAAGTTAGTCTTGCATAGCCGGGCCGTCAGACTCATAGTCTAAGTAAAACCGTTTTAATTAGCCAAGAGGGCATACGACTGACACGTAATGCAACAAATCAAAGTTTGTTTTGTTCAGCTTCATGTTTAGGAGCATGGATTGAACGTCCCTACGTAAACAGGCCGCAACCATAGATCCATCCTTAAAGATTCAAGTCTTTATAAAGAACCGTTTATAAAATGCGTACCAAGTCATTCGAATCCACGTGTAGTCTTTGATTTACACTTTTCAATGTATTAAAATTTTCATAACGAACAAACAGGTTATTTTTGTGGCCGTGACTCTTTAGACCAAGCAAATGTTGCAGTGTTGCTGGAGGAGTTTGTTTGCCAAAAAAAATAAAACCAAACACGCATATCTGATGCTGAAACCAGGGAAACGTGGGTTACATCACCCCTTTCATTATGTAACGCATGACAAGACAGACAGACAGACAGACAAGAAAATTCGGTTAGTATTAAATTCATTTCCTTTAGGTGCTGATCAGACAGATACAAAATGGTGAGAAGGACTTTTACCCCACAGAACTGATTCATTTTATCAGTGTTTCTGGGACCTTAGAATGGTAAACAAAATTCTGATTCAATTTTGAATGCAGTGTTTGAAGCCATAAAGAATCCTGCAGCTCTTTAGTTTTACACCCTCGTTTTCCTTCCAACTTTTCTGTCTAATGAACAGACTTCCTCCTGATTTTTCATTAGTCATTTTTAAAGCAGGTGGTACTTGTTTAGAATTGTGACTTTAACGATGAGACTGTGTTTCATGAGGAATTATTGCACAATGTACCGTTCTAAAAAGACTGAAACATTAGTCCGCATTATACAGTTCTTTTCTTTTTATTGCAGGTGAAATTGATCGATGTTTAAAAAAAGTGACTGAAGGAGTAGAACAGTTCGAAGACATTTGGCAAAAGGTGAGAGTCTGCAGCCCACACTGTCCGTCAGTGGAAATCTGCTCAGGCTTTCTTTTAAACATACAGCCAAGCATGTTATCTGTTTTGAAGACATTTTAACAACCCTTCAATTATAAATAAAAAATAAAGTAAAATATTTTGCACTGTTACTGTTCAGACAACATGTGTCTGTGCTTTTATCTCTCCAGCTTCACAATGCAGCCAATGCCAACCAAAAAGAGAAATATGAGGCTGACCTCAAGAAAGAGATAAAAAAATTACAGGTGACTGGTCATCAAAATTGTTTGATTAAAAAATTTTTTTTTTAATTAACTGTGGTTCACGATAATCGAATAATATAAGAAATGTGCTGAAGTATTTTAAGTGCCATGCACACTATTTACAAAAGAGGGTTCTTATGCAGATATCTAATGTCAATCATGTGGCAGCGACACAGTAAAACGTGTAAAGAAAGGTCAACAGCTGTGTCCTTGATTGCGGCACATACCAGATAGGGTGCTTTGAATATTTCAGAATCTGGAAACTAGAATCTCCTGCTGGGATTTTCACACACAACAGTCTCTGGAGTTTATACAGGATTGTGTAAAAAAATAAATAAAAGCTAAAAATCCTCTAGTGAGTGGCGTGTCTGCAGATTGAAGTGCATTGTGTATGAGAGATCAGAGGAGAATGAGCAGACGTGTCCGAGCGGCCTTGCCGAATAAGCTTTAATGCTAAGTGCAGTGCATTTACATGTACAAAAACGTTGTCGTAATGTGCCGAAGCTTAATAATGTCAGTAAGATAAAAAAAAGAAAAAGCTGTGGACATGATTAGGAAAATTCTTGACATTTGAAATAAATATAAATAAAACATTCGCTTTACATTGAGTCAGTGAAAAGGACAAATGGGGCAATATACAGTAGCAGATGGAGTGTGTTTCTGATCACATAAGAAACGGCGAAGGGGTTGATTTGTTTTTTAAATTGTAGCTCTTTGGGATTTTTATGAAAAAGTGTGTTATAAATAAAATGTTATTATGATTACTATCGTTAATGTCCAGTGAGGCAGATAGGAGACCATATTGGGGTTAATATATTGTTGAGGATGTCAGGTTTAAGAAACGTTTAAAATGTTTAAAGCAGCTTTCCGCACTAGAAGAGTGCCTCGAAGAGACTGTGTAAGATAGGTGTCAGCTGCATTCTTAATAACCAGGTTGGTGTGAGCTGGCAGGAAGTCTATAGTTACTCTAATAATCACCATTTACAAACTGTGGTGAGCAGAAAAGCATATCGTAAACAACACCTCAAACTTTGAGGTGGATGGGCTACAAAAGCCAAAGACCATCATGCTCCACTTAGGTCAGCCCAGAACTGAAATGTGGGGATGTCAGATGTAAATACTCTTTACCTTCTCTATGGCAGACTGATAAATGCAAGATTAAATACAAACACTTGCATTCAAATAAAAACAGCAAGCAGAAACTTGACTCCTGGAATGGGTTCCATCAGCACTTGTCTATTAATCATCCAAATATAACACATGGTGTTGGGTCATGAAACAGAACTCCCACCTCAGTGTACGTGTGATTACCATTCGCCTGTAGCAGCGCAGATGATCGAGATGATCAGACTGCAGCGTGTCTAGTATAGTTCCACTCTTCTGCTGTAGCTGTACCATGTTATATGTATGCTAAACGCATCCCAAACGATTCTCAGTAGGTGGCATGTGTATGATTTGAGTGGTGTCAGGCATGAGGCTGTGCTTGTCTTGTCATGCTGTAAGGTGAGGGGGTGGGTCCGTGCTAGACATTGCATGATCTGAGGATTTCATCATGTTCCACCAGGTAGCAATATGTTTGTGGACACCTGACCATGACACCCATATTTTCCTGAAGAGTTACCTTGAATCCTTCACTGGATCTAAGACATTCAACACTGTTCCAGCATGACAATGCCCCCGTGCACAAAGCCCCTGAGCTCCATGATGACATGCTGTGTTCTGGTTAGAGTGAAAGAACTCAAGTGTCTTGTATTGAGCCCTGACTCTGACTCAATCCTTTGGGATGAACTGGAACACTGACTGCACCCCAGAACCTCCTCACCCAGCATTAGTGTCTGATCTCACTAATGTGTCAGAATGTTCTGCTTGATCTGTGTGTGTGTGTGTGTGTGTGTGTGTGTGTGTGTTGCATTTGCAGTTCTGATCCTTATCCTGTAATGAAACAAATCTTTAATACATTGTCAAATGTTTTAAACCTTTTTTTGTTGTTTGCTTCTATGAGGACTCATGTTACCAAAGTTAAGGGTATGTGCATATGTCTGTACATGTGTGTGAGGTCAGCTGTGACCTGGCCTCACTGGGCGAGTCACTGCATGCTGGCCTCAAGTGTACAAGCGGCCTCCTTGTTTCTCCTTATAGTCATCAGTGTTTCTCATCACTCCACTTTACCTTCTTTCACTTTCTCTCTCTCTCTCTCTCTCTCCAGCGCCTTCGAGACCAGATAAAGACGTGGGTGGCATCCAACGAGATCAAAGACAAACGGCAGCTAGTGGACAACCGCAAACTCATAGAGACAGTGAGTGTCCGTGTGTGAGGTTTTTGCCAACTTATAATTGTATACCTCAGTAAAGTTTGTGGAAAAGTAACATTTGTAGGCATTTCATAGGCACAATTCAGAAAGTTTAGCTGTTAATGGTCATATGCAATTGCATTTGCCTTATATTTACTGGTTTTATTTACAATTCTATACTATTAGCAGTTTATTAATATATATGCCTCCATTTATCCATACAGAGCACATGATTGTGACCGTTTTTCCTTTTGCTTGTAAAATACCAAACATTTATTATTCCAAAACTATATCTGAGTGACAAATGGACAGTGATGCACTTTTGCAAAAACTATAGAATTATATAATGCCTATACAAGCTGATGTAGACAGAGTTGTCTTCTGGGTAAAGGGATGTTTATATACTGCTGCATTGAGTGAACAGTTAAAAATAGTTCCTCAGTAAAGCTGAGAATAATACAGCAGTGTAGTGATCAGAGCGCATCCATAAAATACTAAAGGATGAATGTTGCTTTACAGGCTGTAGTGTTTATGTAGAAATATGACACTAAATTGGTATCAGGGTAAATGATGATTATTGATATTTTACAATTCTGGCTAAGTAAAAAAACGTAAACGTTTGCTTCAGGGAAGCCCGTGAGTTTATTCTGTTACAGTGGTGTACAGTGGTACACACGGGTGTACACCAATTTTATTAATTAAAAAAAAATTAATAAATGTGTTCTTTGATGGGGTAACTCTTTTACTCTAGTCCAAAATAATTCTAGCTATATACAGTATAATTACTTTAACTTGGTTTTTTGCAATATAATGTACAGTACCTATTGATATCTGCTACATCTGTCTGTATCTGTGGAAAGTGGTAGCTTAGCGGTTAACCCTCTAGGGTCCAAGGGTGTTTTCGGGCCTGTGAGATGTTTTGACATGACCCAAGATTTGTGTTTATTTGAGCTTCTTATAACATACTATTAACCAACATGTATTTTACTTGTATTCAGCACAAGCTAAGCTACAATAATATATGAGCAAAATGGATGTACATGTTTATATTTCATAGGAGAAAATATTATGCAAGGTTAGTGAGTTTTGCAAAAAAAAAAAAAAAAGGTTTACTGAAATAAGGTCATAAAAGCTGTATTGAATAGGTTGTAATAAGAGATTTGAGTAATCGGTCATGTAGGCCTGAATGTTTACTTCAAAATGATGTGAAAACCATTCTAACACCTATAATAATGCACTTTACATAATAATTTACGCTTTGTAAGTGACTTTGTTTTCAGCACTGCTATATGCGTGTTTAAGTCATTAACATTTGTGATTCACTACTGGGGAGACAAGACACACCCCCACTTAGTAATCTTCAACCCACCAAGGTGGAATGCTATGAACAGATTTGCATTGTTCTTTACTTTGTTCCACACGCGAAGCCCAAAGCATTTAGCATGTGACTAGTGCTGGGGGCGGGGCTACCGCAGCGTAATAAAGATAATGAAGTAAAACTTGGTGACTGCACCTCTGCTTGGTTCCATACAGATTACATAACTGAGAATATTTGTTTTCGATTTGACTTGCAGCATTTAAAAATAGACATTCTAAGCTTTCTGTAGAGGTATGTTTTATGTTTGTGTGACAATTATTCAGTAAGCTACAGTTCACTTTCCAACGCGTTTCAGACTGGACTCCGCTAACAGAGGCACGGCAAACCGCGCATGGCGTGTTTTTTTTTATTTGGTGAAAAGCACAACATTTTTTTTTTAATATATATATATACTGACAATAAAAAGTGACACTTTTTGTGTCTTGCACTGATTAAAAAAAAAAAAAAGTGAACTCCCAGAGGGTTAAGATGTTGGACTGCTGGGTTCCTTAACCATCGACTGAGCTGAAGTATAAATAGGATAAATGTATGTGGATAAGGACTGATCTGCCAAACGCTTTAACTGTATCTGTCTGTCTCAATCTAGATAGTCATTTTTTATTTTTCAAATGAGTAAGTTTTGAAGCATGTGTTTTTTGTGTTTTCAGCAAATGGAGCGCTTTAAAATTGTGGAGCGAGAGACAAAAACGAAAGCATACTCCAAAGAGGGACTTGGCCTTGCTCAGAAAGTAGACCCAGCCCAAAAAGAGAAAGAGGAGGTCGGACAGTGGCTTACGGTGAGAAAAAGCTAATGTTTCTCACTCAGTCATTAACCTGAGGCTTACCAATGTACACACTGCGCATCAGACTCCTATTAATCCACAACCTTGTGTCTGTTTTGCTCTGCTGCTGTCCCACAGGCTACAATAGACATGTTAAACATGCAAGTGGACCAGTTCGAAAGTGAGGTGGAATCACTTTCAGTACAAACACGGAAAAAGAAAGGAGACAAAGAGGTCAATTCTTTATTCATCCTTTTTCTTGTTCCAGATTGCATCTGCCAATTATAATTAAAGCGTTGCTCTGTTTATTTGCATAGGTTTTGGTTGATTTCTAGGTATTGAGCCAATTTATTGTTTATCTGACAAAAACATGCTCAACACTCCTGCACTAGTCACCGAACGCACATTTCTAGTCAGAATCTACAAACACAACTGTTGTAGTTGTCTTAATATGCGCTCCGTTACACATCTATGCATGCACTCGGGGGCTTTCTTAAAAATGTTCCAGGAGAGTTTGAATTTATCGGAGTATTTCAGCTGTGAAAATGTGTTATTTGCACGTTAGAAAGACATTGTGTCGTACCATAAACTTAGGGCCCTATGAAAGCCATTGTATTCTTCTGAATTCCGTTTTTTAATGTTTTTTGCATTCTGTAAATTGATCAATTAAATGTAAGTAATCTGATTGATAACTTTTTATACATTTCATCTACAGTTTATTAACGGTTTGCATTCAAAATGACATTTTGGTTCTATTTGGGTACTGATTTCATAGCAAATCCAACATTTTTGTCAGAAGAAGTGCTGTCAACTTTGCTTGCGCGGGTTTTCCCGGGTACTCCGATTTCCTTTCGCCTCCAAACACATACGATTGGGCATAGGTGGTTTAGCTCCAAGGTGTCATATGTGTGAATTTGAGTGTGAATGGTTAGCTCTCTCTAAGTGTTAGCCCTGCGATTAACTGCCGATTGGCCAGGGTGTACCTCGCCTCACTCACCAAGTAAGCTGGGATATGCACCAGCGCCCCCACGACCTTGAACAGGAGCACTACACAAACTGAACAACCACTGAATGGATGAAAA
Organism: Liobagrus marginatus; assembly: GCA_028566295.1. NCBI lineage: Eukaryota > Metazoa > Chordata > Actinopteri > Siluriformes > Amblycipitidae > Liobagrus > Liobagrus marginatus. The sequence continues at coordinate 6,667,355 of JAOUQX010000010.1, read as the reverse complement.
GTGGCGTCAACAGTACAAATAAACAGAGATAAATAACTACTTGAATGGCCATTAAAATACATTAGAGCCAGCCTCTGCATTTATGTGTATGTGAGGAGGGGCTTAAATTTGCTAAATGTCTTCTCACTGTCTAAACTACTCCATGTACAAATTCTTCATATCACAGTAAACCAACTTAATTGTCAAATCCAAATTTTGTTGTCAAACTGACTGAATAGTACATATGAACAAATCCAAACCCCTTGAACTGCCTAATGGCCACCGTATGTCCATTCAATGTTTTCTCATCTTCATTAAAACACATTATACCTCTGAAAATCTTATCATACCCTTCCAGTAGTTAGCGTGTAGCCTCTCCTTATTTCGAATGTGCGTTTTTTACTTTAAGTGATCATCGCAGGTATTCTTTCATGTCCGGTCGATAAGTGTCCTGTGAGAAACTGCAGAACAGTTGCTGCCCTCATAAAAGTCATTGGTAGACTGCCCTGCTCTATATTTTGCATTTAAAGTTGAATTCTTTATGACTTTGGTCTCAGATCTTCTCTTTGATATGGTTTTCTCTTTTCAGAATTAATGTTTATAGTTGATTGTGCCTAAACACCTGACCTTGCTGCGGACGCAAACTGTGAAATATTTACACGCATTTCGTTAATTTTAGTTTTTAAGTATTGTATTTGCCAATTAAGAATATCACTGCAATGAACTGGTATATAAAAAAAAAAAAAAAGGATGTATACAAAAATATTCAAAATTCCATGCTGTAGAATAATTTTGTTGTCATGTCCTTATTCCGTGATTCTGTCTGCATTCTCGGCATCACGGAAATCATAGGGCCCTAGATAAACTAAGACTATTGCTCCCTTTTTAGACACCCTTATCCACTGCATCTATTTCTATTATACAGCTAAGCAGTTAAGGGTTAAGGATCTCGTTTAACTCCGTATCTGGTTTTGCACTAGAAGCAGGACCGGATAGATGATCTGAAAAAGTTGATTGAACGGCACCGCTACCACATCCGTATGCTGGAGACCATTTTGAGAATGCTAGATAACGACTCGGTACAGGTGGATTCCATCCGTAAGATCAAGGACGATGTGGAGTACTACATCGATTCCTCTCAGGATCCTGACTTTGAGGAGAATGAATTCCTCTATGATGACCTGGACCTGGATGAGCTATGTAAGTGCCGAGAGTCCATGCCTTGTTCCTGAAGCATTGAAAGGGATTTTTGATTTATTTGAAAGTATTTCTGTATTATTACATATAACCTTTAGCCCAGGCGCTGGTTGCCACTTCTCCACCAGCTCACACAGAGGATGAAATCTTCCAGCACTCCAGTTCAACACCGACCTCAACCACTTCGTCTTCCCCTATTCCTCCATCCTCGGCTAATTGCACTATGGTAAGACTGTGCAATTTAAGGAGTTTTCTGCAGTTTAACTTATGAAACTGATTATTAATTTTTAAGGGAAGCGAGTATAAAATATGTTGTCTACTTTCCTTTCCCTAGAATTCTGAGGATGACAAGAAGCGAGGCCGTTCCACAGATAGTGAATTCAGTCAGGTAATTTCCAAAACAATTTTTTTTTTCACAAACTTTTTTTTTTTCTATTTGCAATGCAAAGTTGATAGAAGGACCATCAAATTAGCTATCAAATGCATTGAAATATATTTGACACTAATAATAAATTTTGTTTAACCCTTAGTCTCCAGTGAAAAATGGCAACCCATCATGTCTTTCCTCATCCTCATCGTCCTGTTCGTCTTCGGGACCCTCCTCTACCTCAGTGGTGTCTGTGGCCACCATAGCAAGCAGCAGCTGCTTGGGAGGTGGGGGCAGCAGCCTCTTGAGCAACATGGGAGGACATGTACAAAACTCATGCAGCTACAGCTCTGCCATCCAGCAGCAAATGCAGCATCAATCCAAAAATTCCATTAACTCTCAATCCAGCATCTCTGCAGCTCCTGGCGGTATCCTTTTACCCAACCCCACATCATCCACGTCTCCTTCCAGTGTCTGCACCACCAGCAACCAGGCCCAGTCTCCGCTCACTCCAAGTCCAATTTCAAGCCTAAGCCATGCTCTTAGCCTTGGCCTAGCCAAGAGTGGTACACCAACCACCAGTGCTATTGGCCAGATAGTCAGTCTTTCAGGCATGCCGGTATGCAGGACTAGTATGCCAGGGCCCCTGCAGGGTTCCACCTTGGCACCATACGCCCAGGCTGCTGCATCCGGCACTGCTAACGCCACAGTTAATGCCAGCATCAGTGGAGTTCTACCAACTGGCACAAATGGAAACAGTGTTTCAACAGGTCTTCTAGGTTCAGCACCGGGAACTACACCAGGGATAAGCAGTTCTGTCTTGGGTCTCACGATCACACAGTCTACAGTGCAGCCCACATCCTTGGTGATGCCCAGCCCTGTTGGAGTGGGATTGGTGCAGACGAGCAGCGTGGGCGTCATTGGGAATAACGGGGGAAGCTCTACATCAGGACCTTTAACAGCTGTGGGCAGCTCTCTGCTTGCGCGAGCACCTAGTGGGCAGAGACAGAATGGTTGTACAAGTAAGTGTTAGCTAGCAATTTTTTTATTATAAGAATGAGAATCAGTCTGTGGCTTTAAAAGATGTACTTAAATGCAAGCAATCTTTCAAATGTTGCTGTTTATCTGAGGCTTTCTTTAACACTCGCTGTCTCTCCAGCCTATAGTGCCATTGTAGCAGACAGCACATCTGATTCTGCCTTCAGTAATGTGACCAGCCAATTACAAAGCAATCAAGCCTCAACCTTAAATTCCACAGCCAGTTTGCCGTGAGTATATGTATTCTTTTTTTCTTTTTTTTTTCCCTCCCACCCTCCCTTTAAGTTAAGGGTTGCTAAGTTTGCACACGGTTAGAGCCTGGCACTTCCCTTTCCATGGAGTGCGGGGTGTAGGTTGTGTGCAAAGGGGTCCATTTAAACCGTTAACTCTTCACGTAGAAGAAAATATTTGGATCAGGCAACATACTGAGGGTTTTCTGTTACTCAGTATTACTTATTAGCCCATATTTAATCACGCGTAACCAGTTTAACGAGTTAAACCTAAATTACCAAACCTGCTTCTCTACCTCCTGTCTAAACAGTAAGGACAGTGGGTGCAGCCTTCTGGGGTCCATCACTCTTGCTACCAGTTTGCCGTCGTATAGTGAAAGTAAACCAAGTGGGGGCGGTCTGTTGAACGGACCTCACTCCTACACACAAGCGGCTGATGCCGTTAAGGTCAGACACGTTACATATACACACACACACACACACACACCTACAACTATTGGCAGAGTTGTGAAACGAATACATGGTTCTCTTCCGTGTCCCATTTAAAACACAACAGTCTCAAACAGGGACAAATGGAACATGGGGTTCTGGACCCTTTATGAAAGTGAGCGAGGATTAATAGAACAAAAGGGGAATAACATAATTTGAGGCAAAAATAAAGTACACTCTGTTTCTTGTTGTTTATTGTGGCCTACTCTCTTCAGTTCAGTAGAACGACCTTCAACAATAACCTAAAGTGTTTTCTGTTTGAATTTATTGCTGACCTCTTCCAACTTTACATCATTGCTTTAGTTCACTGATGATGGAGGGAATTGGTTTACGCTCAGATATCTACCAGAGCTTTTTCTACCTCAATGCAGTCTGGAGTTATTCAGATGTGGATTTTGCTGGGCTGCTTGAGATCATCGTCCTGATCTGATTTCAGTTGTGGTTTAACTGCCTTGCTAAGGGGCCCAGCAGTGGCAGCTTGGTGGTGCTGGCCATCGAACCCACGATCTTCCGATTAGCAGTCCACCACCTTAAACAATCATCTACCACTTCCCCATTTTGATGCTTATACTGTATATACCATCGCAGGGTTTTTTTTTTTGTTTGTTTGGTTTTTTTTTTTCTTAGAGATGTGTGTGTGTTTTTTTTTTTGTTTAACTCTCCGCTCTTTCTTCTTTATCAGCCTCAGGAACCGCTCAGTTCTCTGAAATCAATGGCAGAGAGAGCAGCTCAGGGCTCAAGTTTAGAGGGAGAACTGTCTGCGCTCCATCTCGCCGGAGGTGAATATACAATCCACCCACATTCGCTCGTCTTTATACGACCCCTATGGATTCTGTTTGTCGTGAAACAGCCGACCCTTCAACAACATTTTGCACACACAAGTGAATTTCCACCTGAACTGCAACGAGGATTACGTTTGGGACGACGTGATATTAGGGTTGTTAGGAGTTTAGACAGTACCTGTTTGCCTAATAAATGACGCATCTTAAGATCAAACAAGTTCATTTCTAGTAAACGTTGAAGATGGGAATATATCCTTGTGTAGGGTTTCGAGTAAGACGGCATCATTTTAATAATCGCATAATGAGTAAAGGTCCTTAATGGTTTAATCATGCGAATAATCTGTGTACGACGCCAACATTTTCAACACGGCCATGTTTCATACTTAGTGTTCTACTGGGTTACAGGGTCTGTGTGTGAAGAGCTTTTTCATGTTTTTGGAAAACATTACTGCACCAAGATGAACCTTTCTCTTTCCTTCTCCTGCAGATATCTTCTCTAGTTCCACAGCTCCGTCAGGTCCTCCCACAGCCCCCCATTCTTCTCTTTCAGAGGTTAACATTCCTCCATCGCTGGGCGTCTGTCCTCTGGGTTCTATCCCCCTCTCCAAAGAGCAGCACTACCAGCAAGTTATGCAAGAAGCAGCCTGGGCACACATGCCCCATCCGTCCGACTCGGAAAGGATCAGGTGCACACTCTTCTGACCTTCTCACACACACGCACGCACGCACATATATACAGGCACGCACAACTGCTGCAAGCATGTTCCTCTAAGAACTGTGCTGTTCGAATAGTAATGGTAATGTCGGTGTGATATTTTCTTTGTTCTTCTTGTACTTTGCGCTACACGATGAACTTAATAACCGTTTGATTTTGTTCTCCATATGCAGGCAGTACCTAATGAGGAATCCCTGTCCTACATTGCCTTACCATCACCAGGCGCCCCCACCACACTCAGATTCTGTGGAGTTCTACCAGAGGCTATCCACAGAGACGCTCTTCTTCATTTTCTACTACCTTGAGGTGCGCGTTCATTATTCTGCCTGTCGTGCAGACCCTACATGACTTTTGGCTACACTACATAACCAGTACACATCCATTTTTATTGGCAGGGCACAAAGGCTCAGTATTTGGCCGCCAAAGCCTTGAAAAAGCAGTCCTGGAGGTTCCACACCAAGTACATGATGTGGTTCCAGAGGCACGAGGAGCCAAAGACCATCACTGATGAGTTTGAGCAGGTGAGACCCTGTGGCAAACCCACGAATGTAAGCTTTATAAAAAGGCTCTACACATCCAATTAAAAATGACAGGTTGTGTTATGTCTCTTAAAGTCGGAGCTTCTGTTTTGCTTAAAGTGAATGGAAATGCAGCGACTAGTTTTGATGCAAAAATCACATCATTTTGATTTTGATGCAATAATTTGTCCTCTCTCTTGTCTGCCTCAGGGAACATACATTTACTTTGACTATGAGAAGTGGGGCCAGAGGAAAAAGGAAGGCTTTACTTTCGAGTACAGGTATCTTGAGGACCGGGACCTCCAATGATGCCCATAAGACCTGCAAACTACTGTTTGACATTCCTGGACTGAATCCGCGCATGCGTGCCCTGGTGACTCGGATCTGTTGCGAGGCTGTTTCATGTCTCGATGGTGCAAAATTCCCTGCTGAGATTTCCCCAGTACCGACAAAAACAACTTGCCCAGTACCTTGGTTTTTTTTTTTTTTGGTTTTTTTTTTAAACTTACCTTGTTTTAGAGAAACATCTTGACCGAGTTCTTTAGCCAAAGAGACACACACTTATAGAAGTTCATCCAGCACAATAAACAACAAACACAAAGTCAGATGTTGCTAGTACAAGTCAGTGCACATGTTAAACATCTGTTCCAGCAGGCAGACTGCTAAGCAGTTACTTCCATAGAATTGAACCGGCAACCACAATCAGTTATTCTATTCACGTCGCCCTTGTGCCATAAGCATCGTTTTTTAAAATTACAACGGGACGTTTTAAAACGTTGAGTCGTCCACATCCTCATTCTCCAATCCCAAAGAATAGGAACTGGAACCTGTGTGTCGCTCTTTAGTCACTCGTATCGCACCCATACGTCAAACTGAAAATTACTACACTGCCCAGAGCGAGAGAGAACTGAAAGGAAAAGCACCACCAGCACTTAAAAAAAAAAAAAAAAAAAAGGTCAACGTATGTCTCCGCTCATTCGGATTTGGGCATGTACCCATTACTGAGGCTCAGGAAAAAAAACCAACTGTAATAAAACACTTAGTATGCATGACAACAGTATTGTGTACGGAACATACAATACCTCGATTTAGACTGACGAAAAACAAATACTTTGTGGGTCGTTGAAAGACTGCAGTCACTATGATGAATTGGTACTCTGTAGTCGAATGTTTCTGGATTTTCCCTCCAAAAAAGGACACGATTCATCACTACAGTAAAGTTAGGGACAAACCGTTCCGGAATGCTCACCTTATTCGCCAGCGTTCTGCTTCGTTTCACAAAGCTTCTTCGTCACTATGATATTCTCCAACGTTTGGAGCGTAAAGCCGACGAGTCCGTTCTCGACAAGCCGCCATCTGAGCTCGAACTGTTTGAAGAAAAAGTCAATAATCAGCAGTTGCGTTTTGTTTCATCCTTTTAAACACACAGCAAGATACCTGATCGACAAGCTGCCACAAGCCCCGGCTGGTTTTTTGTTACATTTGCCTTTTTCTGAGCGTACTGAATAGAAGAGAATAAAAATGTGAATTATATATATTTTTTTCTTAACTGCAAAAAAAAAAGCATGTACAGAGCATTCTATCATCTTGTGTCTCTCTCCCCTCCTCCCAAACACCCCCCCCCATCTCCATTTTTAAAGGAACAGCTGGAAAAATAACTGCTGCAAAGTGGAGAGGAGCTCAAGAACATTACACATACAAAACATGAAGTAAAGGATTGTAAAATATTAATAAAGAAATTACTTTTCAGAGAATTTTGTTCTTGTTTCGATTTTGTGTGAACGTTTTAAAATGTTTAAAATGTATTTTTTCACATTCTGCCTGAAGGGAAAAAATATTCGAAACACATTTGAGGAAAACAAATGCAGCCTTAAATAATTTTTTTGTAGTCAAAAAATATAATAAACAAGTTTCCATAGTGTAAAGAAGAAGAACGGGAGCTTGTGGGTTCAATCTAGCGGCTCCTCACCTGGGGCTTTCTAAAGCATGAAATAAACATAAATTCTGCATTACGTGTCAATTTCAAGCAATTACATAAAAAGAAAATAATCACAATCTATAAACTTTTATAATGTGACCCACACAGGTTAAACTAGCGTATAAAAAAAAAAACGTATAAAAAAGGCACCAGCTACCAGAACCATGATCTAGCTGAATGTAAAATCACGTGGGTGTGACAGTTTATTGTTTATAGTCATCATAGCTGGACAGAAATGAGAAGACAAGCAACTTCGTGTCAAGAATGAGTTTACAGCTTTGTTTTCCTCAGCCGCTGTTAAATCAGCTCTCCCATCATCTATCTAACCTCACCATTTACTAAGCAAGCTGTCTGGAACAGTGGTTCTATTTATTCATCTTTATCTATCCTCTCCCTCGTCCCTCACGCCCACAAACCACTGACTGAACATCGAAAGCGTATGCCACAGAAAAACCATTCCGGATCGTTGGATTCTACATGATTCGGAACAAAACTGATTGGCTGATTTACCTGTCAGTCAAACGCCATCTTGACCAATAATGGAGTCCAGACATTCTGATGGTTCGTTCGAAGGCTATGCAAGGTGTCTCACTCAAAAAAAAAAAGGTTTCTGAACTGCAGAATTGGACAACAAACCAGTAATGAGAGGCTAAGTTCAAATTTCAGCATTGTTAAACTGCCACTGCTGACTCTAAACGCTTAAGGTGATTATTAGGTCAGGAGTTTAATTAACTGCTTCGTTGTATAAATGGCATAAATATAAGTCACTCAACATAAGATATTAAAAACTCTTAATCGTGTGTTTGTGTGTGAGAAATATGCAGATTGTATCACGGTTGCCTGTGAGGAATAACTCCCTGTGAGTTTCCTTATTTAAGAACTCTGAAGAGATGCTGCCCATGAAGGTGAGAGTCTAACAATTCTGATTCTGATTCAAGGTTTCTGTGATACCCATGAGAGACACCCTGATGGGCTTCTGTAATGTCCTAAACTTTATAGAACAAGCCATTCCTTGTGATATCCTATTAGCTATTTATGTGATAATCTATCAGCATATCAGCAGCCTCAAGCAGGTCGATGTGTTACTGAATGTCAGCAAGAGGGAGGAATAATAGTGTGGGAGAGTTTCTGCTGGTTGTTTTACGCTCTCTCTCATCCTGTTCGCGGGGGCGCTGGAGTCTATCCCAGCTAACTAACGGCGTGAGGCGGGTACGCGCTGGACAATCGCCAATTAAATCGTAGGACTAACACTTAGAGAGAGACAGCCATTCACACTCACATTCACTCCTATGGACAATTTAGAGTAGTCAATTCACTTATGACCAATCACATGTGTTTGGAGACGGAAGGAAACCGGCGTACCAGGGGAAAACTTTTCAAGCTCAGGAAGAACATGCAAACCCCACACAGAGACGCCCTGGACAGGAATCAAACCCATGACCTCCTTGCTGTGAGGCGGGAGCGCTAAATACTCTGCAACCATGCCACCTGATTATTATTTAAAGAAAATTGTTAAAATAAGTCTTAAACTAATGAAATCAACGTGTAATATTATTTATCCATAATGAGTAAGCCTAGGGTGAACGTGGCAAGATAAAAGTCTCTGAGAAGCTTAATCTCTCTCTCTCTCTCTCTCTCTCTCTCTCTCTCTCTATTTGCTTCGTCCAGTTTTTATTCCATGATGTGTTTTGATTTCCACTTGTATATAAACACACTACATTACTGATGGTATTGAATTACATACATCATTACATCTCGTTTTCTTTCCTTGATCTGAATAAACAATAAGTTCAACCTTCAAACTTAAAATCAGATGTGGTCTGGGCGGGCTGTGACAAGACACACTGATAAATATTTTAATCATGGCTATATTGTGTGTGTGTGTGTGTGTGTGTGGGTATGTGTGTGTCTGTACTCCCAGCTAACAGGGAACATTTCCACAACTAACGTTCTTTAAAAGTTGTCTAGGACAAAACGTTCTTAAACAATGTTCATGGAACGTTCTTATAACGTTATAACTAGTTAATGCGCGTTCTCGTAATGTTGAGGGAAAACGTTGTAACGTCAGTACCGGACTCCCACCAGTAGAGGGAGCGCGCACCTGAACAATGGACGCTACTCACTTCCTGCCACATCACTTCCTGTTCACTATGTATATAAGCCATGTGTTTTCCATTGTTCAGGGTGAAGTATTGTTT
>JAOUQX010000010.1:6623834-6649050 GCA_028566295.1 Liobagrus marginatus | reverse complement strand
CAGAGAGAAGAGAGAAGATTAAGGGCCTTGCTTGAGGGCCCAACAGTGAGAGCATGGTGTTAGTTAGGCTTGAACCCTTATAGTTTGATCAACAACTTAGTCTTAGGTTTGACAGGATAAAGGTTAAATAGTCTTCTGTTGTATTATAATGGATTAGTCCCAAATCGAAATGAAACTGAAAATATGCAGCTTTTGTTTTGGAGTCTTGTACAGGGTTTGACTTGGGCTGGTTTTATCTTTTGGTAAAAACCCCCATAACCCCCCTGTGTGAACTAGCGTTTAGGGACTAGAGTCTAGAATACTGTTACTGTCTACATGGAGTCACAGTAAGCATACAGAGAATTTGATGGTTTACTATTAAGAAAGAAAACAAGTATATGGCAAAGCTCCAATAGATCCAGAAGAAACCTTCGTACTGTAAAGAATTTAGAAAAGGTTGTTAATTAAGATCCTACAAAGGCTGATTTTACAGAGGGTTCAGAGAGGAGACTACATAGCCAGTATAACCTGCTTTATCTCTAGGACCAAACAAATGAAATAATTATTCTGTGCTATTCAGTGCTATTACTTATCAAGTTTAAGCTCAGAAATGTTTGATTTCTGATTAAATCCTGTACTCTGTGTGAATGAGTGATGCAATGATGTGTGTATCCGCTCGTATCTGCTCCATGAATATTTCTATGCAGCACTAGATCATGTTGAAGGTCAAGAGACACAAGTGCATGTGGCCTGCTGCAGGAATGTCAAAGAATGACCAAATCCTTTTTCTGGGGTGGTTGGTGGTGGTGCTGGCTTGTGACAAAATCAGAGAAAATGTTTTAGTGTGTCTTCCTCAAACTGTTGCCAGAAAATTGTCTAGGATATCTCTATATATTATAGCATTAAGATTTCCTTTCACTGGAACTAAGAAATTCAAGCAGTGTTCCAGCATGACAATGCCCCTGTGCACAAAGCCCCAGAGATCCATAAAGCACATGGTGTGTTCTGGTTGGAGTGGAAGAACTCGAGTGTCCTGCACAGAGCCCTGATTCTGACTCAACCCCACTGTACACCTTTGGAATGAACTGGAACACCGACTGCACCCCAGAACCTCCTCACCTCAACATTAGTGTCTGATCTCACTAATACTATTGTAGCTAAATGAACAAATCAACACAGTTACGCTACACACTCTAGTGGAAAATCTGCACAGATGTGTGAAGCTTATTATAGGAGGTAGAGTGAAACACGTCTGGAATATGATGTTCAAAACACAGATATATGTGATGGTCAGGCGCAGGCGTGGATTAACGCACAGGACCCTGCGTATACAGGGAGGCTTGATTTGGCGGGCATTTTTTAATTCTTTACAATGTACTTTAGTGCAAACAAAAAACTCCTCATTGGTCCATAAATAAAGCAAGTGATTGGTTAGATGTGACATTTGGGTCACATCTGTCCAAGCAGATGCTGGTCAAATTATGTCAATCATTTTCAGTTACATCACTTAATGTAGAGGAAACACTGGTTGTCTCAATGTGTGTGTGTGTGTGTGTGTGTGTGTTTGCCAGTTCACATTACGGTTCGTGTATGGACCATGAATGGAACTAAATACATTTTTCTAGTAAAGCATAATGATTAATGGAACGTCACACAAAGAGCAGCCCAGGGATCCCTGACCACATTAATCCACCCCTGGTCATGTGTCCCAATATTTTTGTCCATGTTGTTTACCAATATACTTTGAACCAAAAAATATTTGGTTGTTACTTTAAAAGATTTTACAAGTCAGGTATCTGACTTGAACCATAACCCTTCTCTTTTACAAAATCAAGTTAAATGAATGCAAAACAAATAAAACCAAACAAGATTTTGAAATTTCATGCATGGAGTTTTAATTTTTGTGTAAAAGCTGTTGTATAATAGAAGAATTCGTTAAGCCATCTTGCTCTTTTTTTCCAGTTTCCAAGCGTTACTCCTCCTACAGTGTTTGACATAAAACCACTTCATGTTCCAAAAAGCTTCATCCCATGCCCACTCACAGTTTATTTGCATTCATATCTGCTTGTTGGTTCTTTAGCCTCTATTCTGGAGTCTATTTTCTATTCACAGTCATGTGTGTTGATAATTAACAGGTTGTTTTATTAGTTTAGGTCTAGGGATGCTCCAATTAGGATTAGGATTTTTTTCAGACAAAACCGAGTACCGATTTCTTGTCATGGTGATCAACCAATCCCGATGCTGCACGCGTTATATAACTGATATGGAAGCTCTGACCACCATTAACATTTTTTCAGATAAAGTAATACTATAGATGTTTGTTATATTTTTACATGTGTGTAATTATGTAATTAATACATGCAGTTTCATGAAACTATTGTTTTAACAGAATACTAAATAATCATTTTTATTATAATTATTCATTATACAGTGAATGCATAATTGTCACGGTGGTTAGCATTCCTGCCTCACAGCAAGAAGGTCATGGGTTCGATTCCCAGGGCCTTTCCGTGTGCAGTTTGCATGTTTTCTCCTTGCTTGTGCAGGTTTTCCCCGGCTACTCCGGTTTCCTCCCACCTCCAAACACATACGAGTGGGCATCGGTGAATTGGATACTCTAAATTGTCCATAGGAGTAGATGCGAGTGTGAATGGTTGTCCGTCTCTAACTGGTGATAGTACAGGGTGTACCCCATCTCACGCTCTAAGTTATGTGGGATAGACTCCAGCGCCCCCGCGACCCTACTAAACAGGATTAGCAAGAGACAATGAATGTCTTTCTGCGTTGTGGCGCCGTACCACGTCAGGTCACCAGAGGGCCTCGTGGACTCTGAATTGTTTCCGGTTTTCTGTCCCTTTTGGTTCTCCGTTGTTTGTAGTTTTCGTCCATGTTCGTAGTTCTTCTCCGTTTCCTGGTTTTTCAATAATTCTTTTCTCATGTTTCTCTTTATAAATTCCTATTATTTCATTCAGTTATCCCTCTACGTTTTGTCCTGGTTCTTTGTCTGGCGTTAAATGTGTTACACTGTGCTTCTGTTTGCGTCTCTTTCTCCTGAATTCTCTCCGACGCTGGTGTTCGTTGTTTTTCTCCTTCCGTTAGCTTTAGCCTCCGCGTTATCTCCTTTCGTTTCCTGAGCTCCTCAGTTCTCTGTGTTTATTTCAGTTCGTTTGTGCAACAGAGTTCCGTTGCAAGTTTATCTTCAAAAACAAATTAAGTGAAATAAACACAGTGAACTGAGGCCCTCAGGAAACTAAATGAGATAACGCGGAGGCTAAAGCTAACGGAAGCTCCCTCATCTTCCACCGTACACACCCCTGACAATAACGCTATGCCAATCAGGATACTTAATATAAGACAGAAATAAATACAAATAAAGATCGGCTAAGTTTAGTGAGCACCGATCGAGTCATAAAATGTGAAGATCAGCCGATGCCGATTTCCGGCCGATCGATACCTAGTTTAGTCCCTGTTTTATGTCTCCTGAAACTTCTTTTTCATCACAAACACATTAAGGACACTCATGTTTATTCGGTTATCTCATAGGCCAATCGCGTGGCAGCAGGACAAGGCAGGAAATCTAGTTTCAGGTGAAAGGTTTTAGTTTATCGTTGCATCAAACATTAGAAATCAGAATGGCGGAAAATAGACATTTGATTGTGTTGTTGTTGCTAGTGGTTTGTGTAGATACTTCAGGCAAAAACACGAAACAGCAAAGGTAAAGATTAAAATAATAATATTTCTGCATTTACAGGTTCTTATATTTACGCATTACCATATCATAATAACATTTCGTTGGAGTAATTGATCAAATTAGAGGATTAAAGTAAGTGTTTAAGCTTTTTACAAACTTTATTTTGACTTAACGCACAGAATATGTATCAGTGTATTGTTCTCAAACAACCTTCTGTTTTTAAATGTAATGTTGTCTTTTTGGAGTTTGGTGCCACAAAATCATTGACCTCAGCTGAGAAACACACTGGACCACAATGGAACTTTGTGACAAAGTCTCTGCAACCGCAGTAGCACATGTAAATGAGAAAAGCCTGAAGGTGATGAGCCTTCTCCTTTTTTCCCGATTGACCTGTGCCCATGCCCTCTCACTGTCACCTCATCGACAACTACACTCGAAACTATTCCAATGCAATGTTTTAGTGATAAGCCACAACATTACCCATGAATACGTTACTGTTTTTTATCTAACAATACACAATCTATCGCTAACATCAGTAATATGGAAACACATTTGCAACCAGGGTTTGCAGTCTGTATTACAGTAAATGAAACAAAAACAATGACCTAAACACTTTATATTTGCAGAAGAGAAAGCTAACAACTATGATTATCCTAACTCTTCCGCTAACGTAAGCTAGGCTGTGCAGTACACAGATGCTTACCGTCAAAATCAAACAGATACAGCTCAATGAACAATTGGTATCTGTATATCAAATTTAGAACGTATGGTAAGTGAAAATGTATTTTCTAATCGCTTTACATCATCTAGTTGTGTTTCTGGCAGATGTTGTGAAGGCACTGAGTAAACTCCATAGCGTTTCACTATGCTGGCGGAAGAAACCGTACACTGCTTTGAGTCAGAATGGAAGTTGCATGGCGTCATGCGAAAAGGGCCTTTTGTCTATAAAGGTTTTTACAACCAATTGGGCTTCAAAACACCTCACATCTGTGGGCAGACACAGAAAACCCTTGCTGAAAACAAAAGGTCAGAGGAGAACAGGTAGGCTGAGTTAAGCTGACAGGAAGGTGACAATGACTCAAATAACCATTATGCTATCCATGGTGAGCAGAAAAGTATCTCGAAGCACCCAAACATGCTGAGCCATAAGACTAAAAAGGCCACGTTTCTACTTGAGGAAAGTGGTAGCTCAGTGGTTAAGGTATTTTACGGAAGACTGTGGGTTCAAATCCCAGCAGCAACAAGCTGCCATTTAATCCTCAACTGCTCAGTTAGATAAATGTATAAGGATAACGGCATCTGCCAAATACCCGAAATGTAAAAAGAAAGCCAAATGTTCGCTGAGGCAGAACCACAAATATTTGTAAGAAAGTACAAAACTAAACAAAATGTTTATCAGAAGGTTAACCATGTACATTAGATGCTGTTTGGGTTGAACAAGATATTGCAGTAAGCATAAAATCTTTTAAAAACTTTGAGGTTGAGGTTGTGTTACAGAGACAGAAAACCTCATCAGGTCAAGAACTGGAATCTGAAACCTCAAAACTCAGTGTTCTTGTACCCTCGGATACCAGCTCTTGTATGAAAGGAGACAAACTTGATGAGGTCTTTTGCCACTATATACACTATACACTATAGGTGTTGATCCACCTCATGGTTCAGTGTGTTTTGCAGGGCAAAACTTCAGAGAACAGACTTGTTGTTCTAATTGACATGAACAGCCATTCTTGTTGAACACTGCAGTGAGAAGAAGCTTTCTACGTGTTGTTTCTACTTGGTGTGTTTTCTGGTAAATATCTTATGATTCATTTTGTACTTGTGCTTCATACTGAAGTGAAACATTAAGATATTAGAAGGATTTAAATTGTAGGTTAGAGTCTTAGATTTAGGCGTATGCAAGTAGTGGTGTTATACACATCGTTACTTCATTCTGTATGTGGACATCGGTTGTGGACACCTTACCAGCCATTAGCATTAAGATTTCCCTTCAGTGGAGCTTAGAGACTCAAACACTGTTCCAGCATGACAAAGCCCCTGAGCTCACATGAATCGGGTGACCGAAAGCGTTTGAGCTGTTGATCGAGGCCCTTAGCCATAAGCTTCCGATCTCAGTTAATGTTTGCTATATATTTTCTATATGTAACAAAGCTAACACTTAGAGACAGACAACCGCTCGCACTCACATTGACTCCTATGGATAATTTAGAGAAGCCGATTCACCTATGCCCAATCACACGTGTTTGAACATGCGTTGCAAGAGCTTGATCAGAGCTTAACACTAACCCTGAAACATCATCACTTAGGATAAAAACCATATTCAAAAAATTAAAAATATAAAGAAGCTGTCTATTAGATCAGCTTCTATTGACTAAATATAATCGAGCTGTTCTAATAGACATGAATCAATAATAAAAAATGTTTGGATTTGTAATTCAGGTTTGGTCTGGAATGAGAGTGTGTTATTTCCTATTTGTACAAATTGAAGTAAAAATCTAAGAAATATGGCTGTGTCTGTAATATAAGATGAATCCAATTTATCAGAAATGTAAGCATCTAAGGAAATGAGATTTTGTTATTTATTGTGGTCTTTCGGCTTTCTTTCAGTGACGAAGGAACTGAAAGAGACGACGGTGTGGGTGAGGATGCCTGCACCAGCAGCCAGGACGAAACGAAGTCTTTATTGTTTAAGAAGGCTGCGGGAGCATATGTTTTTTCCTCTTTTTTTTACGAGCCAGGGTTTTTTGCAAAAAATGTCGTCTCGCACTCGTTGAAGTACTCCTCTTCTTGTGCAGCCAAAACTAGTGCCAAACGTTAACCGTGCCAAGTGGGAGAAAAAAACAACAACACTCCAGCTGCATTTTTCAAATATTCCTCAATCCATATCCACATTTTACCCTTACGTTCAACGTAAACCTACACATAAAGTGCTTTATTCAGGAATGACTGTTAGCTGTGCAATTTAACCTCACTCTCAATGCTGGGGGTCGGCTCGTGGCCAATAAAAGCCTCCTTAAACCCCACAAAGTGACCTGCTGCTAATTCTACCCTTGAGACACCTGGCTTGTTTCTGCTTCATCAATCAACCTCCGAGCCATTGAATGCTCCTGCATTTACTTCTCTTCCTCCCTGATTCCTGTGCATTAGAAAAAAAAAGTATTGTCTTTATATAAAAAAAAAAAAAAAAATCCTTAAGCCATAGCTTGTATAGCCATCTTGGTCATTACAGTGAATATTGGATTATGAAATGACAATATTTGGGAATTTGATTTATAAGAACTGGTTGAAAGCTATTTATTCAGGGATACTCTCAAAGCCAATGACAGGAGTACATTCTGCCATATTCACCAGCATATAATGAGGCATTAGTACGTTTACATAATTTTTAAACTGGTTTTCACTGTTGGGAAAACGTATATTAGTAAGTAAAGTATAGATGATATTCAGTACTGTAATTTGGATGAAAAGATCGCTTGTTTAAAGTGTTGCCCTGAATGTGTTCCATATGTATGAATGACTCCTTGAAACCCATTTATATATATATATAGATACACACACACACACACACACACACACACACACACCAACTTGCAAATTACACAATAGCACATGCTGCTTGGTAGCTTTGATCAAACTCTTCTAAGGTCTTTGGGATGAGCTATTATCTTCTGTAACTTTTAGAAAACAAAAAAAAAGAAAAGCTCCGCACTTCCTCAATATTTTATTTGCAATCACTTTTAACTACATTTTGTTATTATTTAAACTCCTAAGTTTCAGGACATTTTTGTATTTACATATGCAAAAAAAAGTGTGGTTCAAATTCCAGGCTGTTCAGAGAGGCTTAAAAGGTTTTTGAGGGTTTGAGGGTTCTTTTTTTGGATTATTAATTCAAAAACGTTAGCCTCTGATTTCTGTCATTTTACAAATCTTTTACTCAAGTTTACAAATCACCAAGAAGAGATCATTTTCACTATTAAAGGGATTTTTTTAGTTTATTTTGAACTATAATAAATAGCTGTGTGGTCAAGTGTCAAATACAAGCAAGAAGATTAATATTGCATTTAATAATAAGAATGAACTAATGATAGTTATAATAGAGGAGGAACCGATTAACAGTAGACTTCAATACTCAAGTTTACACTGAAAGAGAAATGTTTACATGGCCTGGTTAAGGTTGTGATAGATTATTTAGTTAACATTCAAAAATCCCCACATTTATCAGTAAAAATTAATATTTATAAAATTTGTCTTCAACAAAGCATTCACACGCCTAATATATTTAACTTTAGGCTTTAAACCCATTCGATGAAAATCAAACCATTTTGAAGTAAAATGAAATCAAATCTGTAAAATCGCTTTAACGTTGTTTTATTTTCCCCCCCATCTATGACTGGATTCCTTTTCTAATGCTCATTTTTCTTTCGTAGTTTACTGTATTATGGGATATAATTCCTTACCCTCTTTAATAAGTAAAAATTGTTTCATTGGTTAACTAAAAAAGGTTAAACATGCTTTTTGGATAGTCTTTAAAGGAAAAGTCTGATTAAAGGGATCTTGTATACTGTATGTTACATCTTTTCAGAAGGACACACAGATTTCTTTCTCCATACACCAGCGTTGTTAGTGTTAACTGGTTTGTACAAAGTGCTCCATTTTTCTGCTAGTTTGTTAAAAATCCCTCATCGTCAAAATGCCATTTGCCACCATTTTGTGTTTTTTTCTTCTTTTGGACCATGTGATTTTAACAGTGGCCGTTAGTTCAGAACGCCACTCGGCCAATGGCAGGCCACTGTTGCTTCTTTTACGAGGCTGGAGCAAAGAGAGCCCACATCCTGCAGTAAAGGGGAAGGGGAAAGAAGCAGCAGCCATAGTGGTGGAACCAGAAGAGGCGGAGACTCCTGCGAAACCTCTTCCTCAGATCATGCTCCCTCGTAATATGACAGCCGACGCCTTGAAACCTCCGCTGGGGGCTGCACAGGTGGCGCCACCACCCCGTCGTCTGGTGGACGTTGATGTGTGCAGAGGCTACTATGATGTAATGGGCCAGTTTGACATCACCTTCAACTGCACCAAGGGCACTTACATCTACTGCTGTGGCACTTGCTACTACCGCTTCTGCTGTGAGCATCAACGCAACCGGCTGAACCAGGACACATGCAACAATTACAATTCCCCTATATGGGCCAACACACAGGTA
This sequence comes from Liobagrus marginatus, assembly GCA_028566295.1. NCBI lineage: Eukaryota > Metazoa > Chordata > Actinopteri > Siluriformes > Amblycipitidae > Liobagrus > Liobagrus marginatus. Next base: position 6,640,186 of record JAOUQX010000010.1, on the reverse strand, counting down.
CCTGCCACTCAGCCCCCAAGCAGGTCAGAGATCGACTTTGACCCTTTGCAACAGCAGAGCAACAACACAGTTTATGTCATCGGTGGAGTTATCTCTTTCACGTTGGTCATGGCCATCGGGGTGAAGGTGGCTTTCCGCAAGGTCTCCCGCAGACCCAGGAACCGAGATCTCAATATGCCAAGGTGACTGACTTTGTGTAAAACATTGTGAATAAGAAACTGAATTATGCTGAACTGTTTTTTTATGAATACAAATGTCAGGTTTAAGAAGGGAAAGTTGCTAAAATTGAAAACAGGACTACTTTAAAGTGTAGCTTTCTTGTGATTAGTATGTGACCATGTTAGTTAAATAAACTGGAGTTTGACTTTTTGAAGACTTTTTGTTTTTTACTATACTATAGCGTCTACCATTGCTTGTTTTTTTGTATGGCCCTGTATTCTCCTATAATGCCTTTTTCCTTTTCATTAGATCATTGGTTGATATATTGCGCCATCAGTCCAGCCCAGTACAACAGACTGAGAGAAACAACAGCGTCACAGCCACTACTAGCAAAGGCAATCTGGGACGGCAGTCCAAAAATCATTACACGCCCATCCTCCAGAGTAAAGACAACCGGAGTGAGTATTAGGCATTTATAGAAGAACAATGTAAAGGATATTTACATTCCGCTCCTTAAGTATTGGAAAAGTAATGCCAAGTCGGTTGTTTATAATTGACACTGAAGACATAGAAGTTTGAGATTAAAAGATTAGCCTGAGATGATCTAGATGTGTTAAACTTCAATCATGGCACCTCTTGTTTAACACCACAATTTTCAAGGATCAAAAAATCTTGGAACATGTGACTGACTGGTGTGTTATGATACCCAGACCTGCCAACCTGTACGCATTGTGCATAGCGGGTACACATTTTGGGTACCATTTTGTCACTTTAAACTAAGCCAAAAACCTGCTGACGCCTCTGTACACGTATAGTACTCAAATCAAGCAAAAAAAAAAGATGAAGGGTTCGACCAATCAGAGCACGGAGTTCATTCCCCATCTAGCAAGCTGGAGCATTCGCAAAAGCTTAAGACCCCTGAGCTCCATAAAGACATGGTGTGTTGTGGTTCAAGTTCAAGTTCAAAATTTATTTGTCATATTCACATCATACGTAGTAAAACATGCAGGGAAATGCTTTGACAACCGACCAAAAGTTTGCTGTAAAAAGGAGGAAGGGAGGGGAGGAGAGAGACGGTGTACAGCGGAGGGTTAAGTTGCCTATCTATAGTATATACAGTAATTATAAATGTACATACAATATATATCTATATACAATATACATCTATATGCACTATGTATATAAATAGAGTGAGGGAGGAAATGATCGTGTAAAGTGCTATACACTTTTAGTGGAGGAACTCGAGTGTCCTGCACAGAGCCCTGACTTTGACTCAACCCCACTGAACACTTTCGTTCTGCTCTTTTTCAGTTGGGAAACACAATTTAATCCAGTCTGTGGCCAGCCCCAAACACACAGCTACTATAGGTAAGTCAAACACTAGACACTGTGTGTGTGTGTGTGTGTGTGTACTTGTGTTTGTGTGTGTGTGTGTGTGTGTGTGTGTGTGTGCGCGCGTGTGTGTGTGTGTGTGTGTGTGTGTGAGAGAGAAAGAGAGAGAGAGAACTTGTTTTCATGAATTTTTGATGACACAAATGTGTATAACGACATGGGTATTACGACATAGGCATGTTTTATGGGGACATTTCATGAGTCTTCATAAATAAAATAGGTTTAAACACACTCTACTAAACAATGTTTTATTAAAAGTGTAAAATTGCAGAATGTTTTGTGTGATGTGTAGGTTTAGGGTTAGGGGTAGGGTTACGGGGATAGAATGTACAGTTTATACACTATAAAAACCATTACACCAATGGAATGTCCAAAGAAGTGTTTGTGTGTTTAAAATTGTTTGTCATACTTATGTATTATAAAAAATTTTTTTTTTACTAAGCATGTAATAAACATTAGCCAATTATAGACTGGACAAATCTACTTTTAATAACTACAATTCTGACTCACTACACTTTTTATGAAAAGTCACTTTATTTTATTCAAGGCCATATTTAAACGCGTTCCGGTTGCCAGTGGCCTCTTTAATTTCAAGTTAAAGAAGCTTTATTGTCGTTACACCAAATACAGCTGTTGCAATACACAGTGAAACAAAACAACGTTTCTCCAGGACCAAGATGCTAGACATAACACCGAGTCATGCAAAACAGAACAACAGAGAGTCACATAAGAACGTAACACAAAACAGAACAACAAAGAGCTACGTACAACACAAAGTGCCACAAGTGCAGACAGCATAACAAACAGTACGGTACCTACAATATGCTACGGGACAGATACATACAACATACAGTAGTACATAGCGCCGACGGTTGTGCAACATGGCAATGTACTAAATAATGTAAAGTGGCTAGTGTTAACAGTAGCAGCAGTGAGTAATGAAACAGTATAACACAGTAGATATATAAGTGTCATAGAAACATGCTAGTACTAGAATATTGTGTGGTAATGATAACCTAACTCGAACTTTTTTTAATCTTTCAAGATTTTATTATACGAAACGTTATTATGAAAAATGGCAAAAACCACAAGGTCTTGGTTTTTCAGTGCCTTAGCTTTATACTACCAGATGGAAATACAATTTTATGAGTGTTTTATGAATTACTGTACCACCACAGATACATTGCACTTATGTATTTGTGTCATTTCGCTTTTCTGTGTTTATTACAGTGCATAACATTCTAGCCATAGTTTGTTAACCTAAACCCATTTTTACCTAGAAGAACACAATGCACACAAAGAAAACAAAATATTTCTCTGGGGAGGTGGTAGCTCAGTGGTTAAGCAGTTGGACTACTGCTCAGAAATTTATGGGTTCAAATCCCAGCACCACCCTGAGCAAGGCCCTTAAGCCTTAGTTTGGATAACATGATATGTAAGTCGCTCTGGATAAGAGCGTCTGATAAATGCTGTAAATGTAAATGTCAGTTATTCAATATTTATGTTTTGGGTATAAAACTACAACATCACACTTGCTGCTGTAGTGAAAATCATTATGGCTATGGTTACTTCCTTCTTCAACAGCTCTCTGGCATCTTCTTTATTGTTCGACACGATGAGGTATTCAATAAAAGATAGGCAAAAATGTATAGACGCCTTACAAGCTCTCTCTGTTACCACAAAGTTTGACACACAGTTGTCTAGAACGTTTTTGTATGCTGTAGAGTTACATAATTCATTTACTGGCACTAAAAGACTCAAACGCTGTTCCAGCATGACATGCCTCTGAAAAAATTAAAGTGGCTGTTATAATGCCGGCTTTTATTTATTTAGTGTGTACAGTATATGTATGTGTGTATATGTGTGTTTCTAGCTAGCTTCTAGTGAATAGTAAAATAGTCATTTTAGTTAGTGTGGTTATGGTAAGGAGGGAGATGATGTAAAAAGCAGTCTCATTCTGATTGGTCCGTAGGTTAAACCATATTTATCCTGTTTTTAAAAAAAAAACTTAAAAAAAAAATTGTGACAATAATAAAAATGTTGCTAATTGTGAAAAATTGCTCTTGTAATTTTGCACGATCGAGCTGTTTCATATGCAGGCATTGTTAAAAGTATAATAATGCTGATGTGTCAAAAAAAATGCTGTCTGAAAATGAGAATTCAGACAGACAGATACACATACATACAGACAGACAGACAGACAGATAAATACCTTATTAATCCCCGAACTGGTTTGCATAAGTAGTCGCATATAGCAAGACAGTGGCATCTTGCAGAAACCCCAGTTTTCCTAGTTTGTTTTCTATGAATGATGTTTAGATGAACATCCTTTGAGTACTACTTTTCTTTTTCAGAGCGTGTACCACGGATGAACAATGCCCAGTTAGCACCGGCAGGAACACTGATCTCCAGCAAGACCAACAACGCAGGCCATCATCTAAGCATCTCTCATTCCTTTCACAACCTGGCCCAGCTTCCTCCAACATATGAAACTGTTATGAAACCTGATATTAACCGCTATTCCTCCCTTAAACGACTAGGTGAGTGTGTGAATATTTTTTAATAAATGTAGATGCTTCCATTCGTAATGGACATACAGGTGTATTCACTGACTAATTTCGAGGATGTATTTAATTTGTTTCCCAGAGAAAGATCTGGAGGACTACACGTGTTATTATACCTCAAAAAGACGACCCAATGATGCACCGCCTTCCTTCCACTCCTCCCAGCATCATCTACACTGGGGTGGTGATTACATGCTAGGGGCAAGGGGTACGCTGCCTCTACACTCCTCCAGACCCCAACTACATGTACCTACCTCTACGTCCACACCAAATCCTTACCCTCTACCCCAGTCACCATACAGTCCCACGTTTGAGACAGTGAGCCAGCCTCCACGCCGGGTGATGTCTCAAGACCAACTGTTGGCCTTGGGGGAGGGAAACACCTTATCTTACTTGTCTAAAAACCAGCAGCACCAGTATTACAAAGCCATGGCCACCAGCAAGAGCTCCAATTCAAAGACACTGAGGAAGTCCCACGAACGCCTCCTGTTGTCACCTGACGACAGAATGATGGGAAGCACGATGGGAGACTACGGGGGAATGATGTCTCACCTCAGCCACCACAAGAAAACGCAGTCTCAGCAGAACGTGTGTGTGACTCCATCCCTCGACCGACACCACATCATCAAGATGAATTCACACCCGACGTCTGGCTGTGAACAGGAGTTCACATCCATTGTTGGCCATGGAACCGGCATTCTGGGCTGGGGGGACGGTCATGGCTCGGCTGGTGGTGCTGGAACGATAGGCCAAAGCTCGCGTAGGATGGCGTTTGCTGCAAAGCGACAGAACACCATTGAACAGCTACACTTCCTCCCTGGGGGAGGGGGAGGCAGTCAGGCACTGTGGACAGGGAGTAAGAACGAAGTCACGGTGTGAAGAAGGGGTGAAGTTAAAGGAGACAGAAAAGGGTTGATAGAAAGATTATACATGTTTGCTCAAACGGAAGAGGCGGCTAACACCTTAATGAGAAAGTGTATGTTAGAATGGCGTGGATTATAGGGGAGATTTAGAGTGAGGAGCAACATGAGGCTCATAGCAGGAGAACTTGGTGTACTGCTAGGACAGAAGTGAGGCACTGCATGCTTCTGCAGAGCCATTTTTGCCCTTGCTGTTTGTTGCTAGGAAACAGGATAAGATACACCCTTGATGTGCGAAGGTATTTATAGGCTGAAGTTAGGTGGATAACGAAGGTTCCAAGTTTTAACTCATCTGACTGTGTATGTGGTATAAGCAGGCACACGGAAGCATTGCATCTGCAGCAGTTGAGCATCATTTTAGAACATTTTATGATGAGGAAAACAAATAAAGGTTTTCTAAATCCCGAGCCTGTTCTAGCAAGTACATTGAATTTGATGATCGAACGCTTAGTGAGTTAGGGTTAGGGTTAGGGTTTTGTTATAGGAAAGGAATTTGTAGAATACCAGGACAGAAAAGAAAGCTGGAATCCGGAGTGGTCTTTATTTACAGACAGGTTCATTAGACAGTGTATAGTTGTGAAATTTCCTGATGTAATATTATAGCCTCACTAATAAACATTGATTAATACTTTATCGTGAATTCCAAAGTGGATTGCAGTGAGCGACGAGGAAAACAAACAAAAAACAAACGTCCAACAATTAAGCGAATTAGCTCGCACAAAAGTCGTCTGGAAGACAGAAACAAATAAGAAGCTGTGACGCTGGATGCTGACCTGACGTACAGTATATTGAACATTATTGTGATACAATTATTTAGATTCAAGAGTCCTGACTCTTTCTTCAATTGAAGTGTGGGTTACATAAATGTTTGACTTTGAGCCTCTAATATGGCAACATTTTATAATTTAATATTACAATTGTTTATATCTTGGCTTTATCCTGGTACCTTATAAAAGGTGCCTCCGAGAGCAATATGCAGATGTAATCTTTAATGAATAGGGAACTGTTTAAAGAAACTAAAGGCCTTGAGGTCTGTGGTTGGAAAATAAATCCACCTTGTGCTCAACATGTGGTGAAAAACGAGCCGGTATCTCTGTAAGCATGTCTGACAAGTGAAAGAACAACTATATATGACATTAGTCCTGGTTCCTGACATTTGGGCTGTTATTACGGAAGTGTGGCAGAACTTAAATTAAAATGAGCATGAGCATTTGTTATGAATAAAACCGCAGATGCAATTTTTAACAGTTGATTACTGTATAAGGTCGGTAGGGCGGAGGGAAAGAGGACAGGGAGTTTGGTGGACTCTTCATTCTAAGGGCTATTCTTCAACTTTTATCTGTATGTCTCTGCTTCTGTGTTTGGTCTTTTTTTTAATGATCATGTGTCAGTGTAAGTGACACAGCTGTAGAACAAAATGCAGAAAACAACAGAACATGTGTTCTAATAAAGCTAACTATCTAATCTAGGAGCTGTAATATATTAAGGTTTGTTCTTTTTTTTTTATTATTAATGAGCTGGCTGGTTTTGCTTCATTGCTAAAAACTCTCTTTTTTTGGTCAAAGACGTGCATATCTCTTCACTTTATACTCACCAGGCCCTCAAGGGCAGGTGGTGGTGGTGGATGCGTCAAACAGTTCATATGCTTGAAATAAACCGAAGATAAGGTAAAGAGCAGAATTATTGTCCTTAAAATAATATCAAGATGAATATGTCAGCTTTTCTTTTAACTAAAGTTATTCCAGTTTAAAAGGTATAATACATTTTATATCGATTTATACAGTATTTAAAAAAGAGACTGAAATCGATTCGGTGTTAAATGATTATCAGTGTTCAGATCATAGTTTGCTTCTTTTTGCTTCCATTTCTGTGGCTTTCCATTTTTGTTACTCTACAACTTCCTAGTGGACTTTGTAATTAATGCAAAAAGAAGCAATTAAGGTGAAAAAAAAGGAAAAGCATGAAGATGTCAAAAAAAAAAAAAAAAAAAGAAGCCAGTGTTGATGTCATTACTGCTGATTAGTGATGTCAAGGTGTGTATGTTTCCTGTTTGTGTGTCTATGTTTCTGTGCTTGTGTGTGTTTCTGAATCTGTCTTTTGGAATGCTGACTCTCATCTGACTTTTATCTCAATTGTCAGACTATGTGCTGGGAGAATTAAACCCCCCTAATATGACTTTATTTTCTGTTTGGATGAGTGTTTCCTTATTTCATCTGTTCCAAAAAGATTTGAAATAAAGATGCAACATTTTCTAAACCTGGACTAACTACACATATTTTCACTGTTGATTAAGATTTAAAATCAATTAAAATTAGACTCTGTATTTAGAATGGCATTTGTCAACTAGAATCTGCTATTTCCAGTTAATAAGTATGAAATGTAATGTAATGTCATATTTTTTTTTGGCAAAAAATTTTACTTTGTAAAATTATTCTTACAATGTTAGGCATTTTTCTGAAAGGATCCATGCTGAAATTGCTGTTTTCATTTTTGCTGTAAGCAGTATAAGCTCTAAGCATCTTTAGGCTTTATTTTAGCCTCAGACCCGCATAAACTGATAGCTATAAGTCTGATGCATATGGCACACAAAACTGTTAGCAAATCAAATTTCAAATTCAGATCTTATTAATCACATACACATAAATGTAGTGAAATGTGGACGATTTAGTCTGAAGAAGTATTAAAATTGTAAAGTTAAAAGTACACCACTAGTACGCTGATCTGATTTATTCATTACAGAAAGGAGACTGGACTTATGTAACTTTCATATGTTAACTTCATTAACTTTTTCGGCAAGGGTTTCACTGCTACAAAAAAATTGTAACTGGTATTTTTTTTTTTTACATTCAGTTTATGTGATAAAAGCAAAATGGTGTCAATAGCTGTTCAGTTTTACGATCTTTATTGTTCTAGGCACATGTCAATGTTAATTTAGAATTCTTTCAACATGTCCTGCCTGACTCATTTAAGAGGCTTTGAATGTTTTGCCTGCTGATTTGCATGTATTTTATCTAGACTATAGACGGAAAGGGTTGTTGCCACAACGTTGTATATGATGTCTCTGTTTGCGGCAACGTTACAGTTTCCCTTCGCTGGAATTGCAGCCCAGACCTCCTTACCCAACATTTACATTTTGCATTTACAGTATTTAAGCAGATGCCTGAATCCAGAGCGACGTACAAGAGTGCTTTAAAGTCTCCATCAATTAATATTTCAATTCCGGTTCATTGGATTAGAACAAAATGCACCAAACATAAACCTGCACTTGTTAGAAAGTTCTGTGTTTTTAATTTTTTTAAATACATTATTTTTTTTTTTTTTTACATTTTTAGTAAGAAAGGCATTAAATATCATGGGGTAGCTATTTAAGAAAGAGGTAACAGTGTCATAATCTCACTAATGTCCTGGGGCTGAATGAGCAAATGAACTTTGGAGGTTATTATAGGAGTAATCGTGAGGCCTAACCTGGAATATGATGTTCCATCCACATGTGATGGCAAGGTGTCTAAAAACCTTTAACTATGATGGTAAAATGATATGGTATATCTGAAAATGCATTTCACTGAATGAAGGCAAAAATTAATACTTAAAAAAAACCCAAAAAACAACATACACAGGACTGTAGAGAGCTGCAGTAAAGAAACTCAACGTCTGGTGATGCTTGTGGGATTCAGACTTCAGGTAATTTGGATGGAGTTGCACCCAAACATTAAACATTTCATTTGTGATTATGATAGATGAAAAAGTGCAGTAATTCATAACTGTTCACCAATTTGGGTGTAAACACTATTAAATGGATCTGTTTTGGGCTTATAGTAATTTTTTTTACACCCCAAAAATATAATTGTAGGCAGCTGAATAAACAACTTGATGTCAATGTCTAAAATTTGTATCGTACTCTCTGCCTCAGTGATCATGACTGTTGACAAATCTCAGTAATATATAAAACTCAGTAATAGAAATTAATTAAAATATTAAAGAGCTGCCACTGGACGCTATGAAAGACATCATAAAGGGACACTGACACTTTTTCTGGTCCCTTACTCTTTACATTTCAATTCAGGAGGCAAATGTTTCTTAACAGATTGTTAGCTGTAGAAAGATTTTTCAGCTAAGAATCCATTAAGAAACATTTGTTTTTTAGTTTGATTTAGTGACCTTACTTTTTATGTGTATATACTAACTATTAGCACAATGAATAGTTGCCATACACTATATGGTTAAAAGTAGACGAAAAGTAGACGAATGTACAGTATTTGTCACATACACATTAAAGAAAAAATGAAAGAATTTCCTCTACATATCTCAGCCTGACGTCAGAGCACAGGGAACATGATACAGCCCCCCTGTGCTTTGCTGATGGGACCATTGGCCTAACCCCTGACCAGCACGGCTAGAGCTTGAACCGCCAAACCTCTTATTACCAAACTAGAGCTCAACAGCTTGATCCACAACATTGGCCAAACATTTTAGGAGATTTTTTTTTTGCACAGTATCGAGACACCTAATCGTCATATCCATATGTGTCTTTTGAGCATCCTATTTCAGATGTAGTCTCACTCTTCCTCCAATAATAACCTCCACACTTCTGTGCAGGGTTTCAACTAGATTGGGGAGCGTGACTGTGGTGATTCGTGTTTATTGTTCACCATCTGTATGGACAATCGTGTAAGTTTGATTACAAAAACAGATGCCACTGCGATGGTCAGGCGTTCACAAACTTAGGGCTTTATTGTTTATCAAATAATTATGATGACTGATAACATTTGTATTACTCGATCACTTTGGAACGCTGTTAAAAGTGTAGAAGGAATCAAACAAAAGATTCAGGATGCAAGATATATGTTTGTTATATACAAACATGAGAAAATAAAAACCTGGCCGACTCCTAATTAGACTTTGCATATTGAATATCCAAATTAAAAAGAAGGAATGAGTAAGAAATTAGAAAACATAATACAAACTAGAATAAAAATGTGCAAGTATACTGATATGCGCAGTTGTTTATGTGCAGTAACAGTAACAGCACAGTGTGTGGCGTGACAGAGCGTCTTTATGGTCTATGTGAGTGTGTACTAGCTAAGTGCACTTCCTTCTTATGTTTGATGAGCTTTTCTAACTGGTAGACTGTGTTTGCAAGTTGGTGAGTACAGGTAGGTAAAAAAAAATACAAGTAGCTGGTTTCTGGATTAATACAACTAACACATATTATTTGTGACAAATGATATTTAAAACAATAAAACAACAGTAAAACAATTAGCAAACCTTAAGAAAACATTTATTGGATATGGGAATCTGGAAAGTAACTTCACAGACTGAAAAGATTTAGCAGTTCTACCAGTTTGTCAGACCAAACTGGATTTTTTTTTAGCAGTGTGGCGTTTGCCTTTGTGCTTGAATCTACTTGAGACAGCATAGGTTTATATAAATCACAATAAAAATTGTTTATCTGGAAAACCTCACAATGCCATGGCTACTCACACTGTTATTTTTTACCTGGGTTCTTTTTCACAATATAAATTCCCTAGAATTTGTAGTTAATCACAGTTCATTTTGCTTTTTTTGCTCGCTTGCATTCTGCAGAATCACACACACACACACACACACACACACACACACACACACACACACACACACACACACACACACAAGCTCACACAAACTCACTCACCCACACACACACACACACACACACACACACACACAATCTCACACAATCTCACGCACTCACGCACACACACACACACACACACACACACACACACACACAGCAAATTTCTGTGCTTTGCTAATTTTAAAGATACTCTATTTTGGAGGATTGTTACAATGTATTTTTTGTGAACTGCAGTGAATAAATAATATATTTTTTACATTTTGGACTGAAGGGATATAAATATTTACATGAAATAATAATACATGAGTTTTAGAAATTGCATTATTCAGCTACATTATTACCGTACTATGTTATTTAAGTAGATTACAAAGCATGCAAAATGACAATGCATGAACACTATATGGCCAAAAATTTGTGACACCTCACTTTCAGCTCCATGTGGTTATTCTTCAGTTTGTTCCAGCATGACACCGCCCCTATGCACAAAGCTGTTTGTAACTTGAGTGTCCTGCACAGAGCCCTGACTCTGACTCAACCCCACTGAACACCTTTGGAATGAACTGGAACACCGACTGCACCCCAGAACCTCCTCACCTCAACATTAGTGTCTGATCTCACTAATACTATTGTAGCTGAATGAACAAATCCCCACAGTTACGCTACACACTCTAGTGGGAACCTTTATAGAAGTATGCAGGTTATTATAAAAGGAAGAATGAGACAAAATATTGAATGGGATGTTGAAGAAAAAAAACACAGTTGGATGGGATAAGCAGGTGTCCCAATACTTTTGGCCATACAGTGTATTTTAAGACAGTTTGCTGTTATTCAGATGCAATAAAAGTGGAGGAAATTCTAAATACCATCCCAAAACTTAAATATGTTTTGCTAAATAATTTTATTACAAACATATATGTAAATAGTCTAGTTTGAGCTCGCTCGAGTATTGTTGGGACCCGCCCCAAAGTTGGGACTTTATTACACATTTCACATTTTATTATCAGCTTTGTGGCCGTATATAACAATTCTAGGAGTTTTACAATGTTATTATTAAAATAACTAACGCATGACGATTATTCTGAGTTTTTTTAAACCGTGTATTACCTATATGTATTTCATAAGGAAACAAATGAGGCGTCAGTGGCATTCGCCATTTTGAGGGGCAGGGTCAAGCGAGTCCTTCAGAAAGGGGGAAACAGCAGCAGCTTGTGGGTAAAATGGCTTCATAGTGGTGACATTGGGTGTACTATTACAATCACATACCATGGTTTGCTCAAGATGTTATTGCCTTCTTTCCGCTTTATGTATGTCACGCTTTTCCTCCAGACGACTGTTTTAACGTTTTTTTTGCCCCCCCCCGATAAATTTAAAATGAAAGCATTCAAATGTTAAAACGTTTTACCCACATCGGTTTGCATTTGTGGATGGAAGTAAGAAAATCGCCCAAGTCAAATCCTTAAATCATAAAAAATTTTCATTAAAGCAACATACATGCAATCTCTTTTTAAAGTTTTGTTTATCTTTTGAGAGTACTTTTTTCCTTTTAATATGTATCGACCATTACTGCCCCTCTAAGCGTAGCTAGACCGGTGGGTGTATAATACATGTATACTTGTATAATAACACTAATCCAACTATACAAATGTCAATAATTCGCATAGTGATTTTAACCAACTGGTAAGCATTTTGGTCTGCACATTTAATTCTGCATAGTAAGTACATTTACCCGATGCAAAAAAAAACCGAACGCAGCCGGACGATTTATCGTGCGACACTGGCCGGAACTGTATCACTGCCCGGAAACAACCACTGTGAGACGAACATAAGCGCCTACAGGAAGACGGGGACATTAAAAATGACAGAGAGGGGGAAAATATTTTGCTAATAACATAGATAAAAGAAAACCAAAGACGTTACGAAGGACGAATTCGATTAATCTGCGGTTAAGCGATCGAAAATAGTTAGCCAACTAAAACGATCACTTTGCATTAGCAAGCTAACCGAGCGGAAATTGGGTTTGGTTAGCGGGGCGACAACAGAGCTCTTGGGCCAATGGAGAGGCCTTTGAAACTGTTTTCGACGGGAGGATGAGGAAAAATGACCCGCTAACCTGAAATCGGAAACCGCCTTTGTGTACATGCCCGTTTCGGCGCCTATTTTTTATTTTGCATCTAACTTCTTTTATGGTGTACTTTCGAAGAGGACTTGGTTGTACATAAACGTAAGCCACATACCGAGTCGGATGGTTTAATGTTGCACAGATGAACGCTGAAACAGAATACCGTGTTTATTTAGCTAACGTTAGCTAGCTAGCTAGATAGCAGGCTAGCTAACGAGTGAACGTACTGGGCACATTATTCATATTCACTTAACAGACTGTTCTGCGTTCAGAATCATTTAAACGACTAAATAATACTTTCAAAACTATTTTGGACACCTGCAAATAACTTGATTTCCAAGACGGTTCATAGCATTTTACGCCAATTGTCTCTTGACTTGCTTGGAATTTTAAAATGTATATATAAATATACACATATATATTTAAAAAATATCAATTTACCTGCATTTTAAATTATTTTGTACTTAACGGGATGTGATGATAAAAAAAACATTAATTCCCTTCAGTTCCTCATGCTAACAAAACTCGGAGTAAAGAGAAGCGACACCGAACACTTCAGCACAAGTGCGCAATTTGGTGAGTGAGTTCTTTCAGTCAGTTATCAAATCTAGCTTTGCATTTTTCGGCTTTGGTTTTGTTTTTATATAATACTACCCAACTAGTTACATTCTGAAATAACGTTTTAGTTAGTCTTGCACACTTATGTTAAGTTTGCAGGTTATTTGCGCCTGTATTTGTGTTCGTACGTTACTGGCTTTGAAAGCTGAACATGACATTTAAAATAGAAACTGTTCACACTGCTCTGGTCTTTAATATCACTTAAAAATGGTTCTGAAATAAATTACTCTATAGTATTCACAAGGAATAGCTATATACTCTCATATACCATATGCACTCTGAGTATAACTTCTGTTTAATTTTAGTAATAAAACAGAATGGACCCAAAGTTCAAAGTAGGTAGGTCTACATTATAGCTTTTAATATGCATATTTTTGATGTACAGAGTAAGCCTTGGAGTAATGTATTTGTTAATATTTTATTTTTGTTATTCTTTTGAGAAGTTGAATGAAAATGAATTCCTTCATATATCATTTTAATTGGCATATCAGTGATAAATTTGGGGTAGGGCTATGTTTGAACAGCAATTTTTTTCATCTTGCAAAAATAGTCCACAGCCGTGTGTACACCCTGCCTGTTAGCTGCTACCTGTCCTGAATTGGAAATTCGCCCAGGAAATGTTATTTTGATGTTGTAGGGATTCATGGATATACACATGATGTGGGACACCCATGTGTTGATTGAGTTAGGGGGTGTGGCTGGCGACTATTTCTGCTAGGCTAGGACAGGGGTTCTCAAACGTTTTCATTCCAGGACCCACCTAGACATGTATAATCAATCTCAAGCCCCATCATGATATTTAATATTTTAAAATGGAAATAAAGGGGGAAAATGCATCCAGATTTAGTAGACAGCAGTTTTTATTTTCCTGTATTAATGAAATATATAATCAATTCTCCATTTAAACATACACTGCACAATCATTAAATGCTGTATTGTACATTTCTGACGCAGACATGTGACAGTTATAATGAATCAGATGATTTATTCAGTTAGCCATTCAATGAATGCGCTGTTGATTCAGTCTACTGATTCTCAAAAAAGTCATACGACTCAGAAATCTACGACAGTGTTTTAGTGCCACGTAAAAAAGATTGCGAGATTAAAGTTGTAATATTTTGGGAATAAACTCGGAATTACGAGAATAAAGTTTAAAAATTGCGACTTGTAACGATACAATATTAAACTCGTAATAATTTATGTAAAAAGATAAAGAATCACGCGAAATGCTTTACTGTTTTGCATAGTAAGTGGATGTGAAGGATTTGGTTAAATCCTACTATAGGTTAACATTTAGCAACAAGGACATGTTTTGGTGCATCAGTGGCCTGAACATCGTCACCATTACTTCAGCCGGATTCCCAACTCGTGGCATATGGATTCATATGACTATAACCTCGTAATATTGTTAAGGTGGCATTAAAATGCTGTCGTAGAAAATATATAACATATTATATAATATAAACATAAATCGGAGGGGAAACACACATTGTATACCCGGCACAGTCAAAATAGGGAATGAGCTGTAAACCGCAACATTTCCAGGCAACGTCATTCCGAAATAGCGTCTGAAATTTTACGCCAAAACTCCGACTCAACTATAAGTTTATAGTTTATCTCTTAACCAGCTTCATTCACTGACTAGGGCTCACGTCCAATGCGGTCTTTAAAACCCACTTCATTATTTCTCCTTCATTAGTTAAAGCTTTTTTTGCTCTTTGGTTTTAAAAACAGGTCCTTAAAAAAGAATTGTGTTTTAAGAATCGTTTGCAATTAAACATACTGATTTTGTTTCATTCAGCGTAATGTAAATTTAGCTGCAACCAAGTGACTTGTGTGACCCACCTTTTCTCAATGTGAAAACCACTGGCCTAGGATACCGTCTTGGTATCAAACATCATGCCCACAAACTGTTCTCGGAAAGTCTAATGCATATGGCAAACAAAACTCGAAATCATTTCGAGTTTTTGAAAGTTTGACTAGTTTGATTTTGTTGGAGTACTTAAATGAATGTGCTATGATTACACCCTGGATTGTTTTTGTAGGGAGATTGACTTCCATTTTTACTTAACTTGACACTAAAACGACCTATGGTTGCTTTGCATGTTAGTAGCTAAGATACTCTTTTGGCAAATAAAACTGCTATAAAGACAAGACCTTTTGCAGCTGGTCTAAATATATGGCCGCCTAAGACATGACCAGCAGAATGGCTTGGATATTAGGCTTAAGAATTAGCATGAATAGTTAAAACTTTGAAATGATCTCTTATTTTTGAAGAGTTTGCAATTGAGGAAGTAAGAGAGTTTGGCTGATAAAATTTGTGGTTGCTTTAGCTCTGGAGCTTTGGCACCACACTCATTGTGAGCATATGGAATTATATACCAAGGTTAAAAATAGAACATCATGTCAGTAAAAGATATTTAAACCAATGATGGTAATGTAGAGTTTCATTCTAAACATTCCACAAAATATGGCCAAAAGTTTGTGGACACCTGATCATCACACCATTATCCATTTATTTCCCAAACTGTTGCCACATAATGTTAAGCACACAATTGAATAGAATGTCTCGGTAAGCTGTGTGAAAGTCAGTTTCCCTTCACTGAAGCTCAAAGTTCCAAACCTGTTCGAGCATGACAATGTCCGTGTGCACAAAGTAAGCTTCATGAAAGTCCTAGGTTAGAATAGAATACCTCGAGTGTCTTGCACAGAGCCCTGACTTCAGCCTCACTGAACATACTTTGGGCAAACTGGAATGTATACTGTGCCCCAGGCCTAACTAATGCGCTTTTGGCTGAATGAACATAAATCCTCTCAGCCATGCTTCAAAATCCAGTGGAAAGGCTTCCCAGAAGAGTGGAGCTTTTTATAACAGCAAATGGAAGGGACTATATATATTGTGTGTGTGTGTGTGTGTGTGTGTGTGTGTGTGTGTGTGTGTGTGTGTGTGTGTGTGTGTGTGTGTG
>JAOUQX010000010.1:6613478-6623734 GCA_028566295.1 Liobagrus marginatus | reverse complement strand
CACACACACACACACATACTCTAATGTTTTTATATATATGTGTATATATATACAGTATACTGTATATCTCTGCAATGTGCACATAGTTTGTACTCATTTTATTTAAAATCATTTTCCTTATTTTTTGACGCATGAGCATGAATCCTAAATCTGTTGCAATTTGATTCTTGAGATTAGCTTTGTACTACAGATCATCAGAATTATAGATTGAGCTTCCTTGTTTTACATTTCTTGTTTTATTAGAATGAGCTTGCTGACTGCAGACAGAGGCGGGAACTACTGGATCATATCGCTGCTGTGCTCTTGGTCTTCCAACTTGGGACTTCCTCCCATTCTGGCCTTCTGGACATTCTGGCATTGCATCTTTTGCCATTCACTGTGATTTGAACTGAACTGCAGAGACATTTAATAAGGAACACACCAATGGGGACCAGTTCTTTAAATGCCTGTCAGATAAATAAGTAAGAGAACATTCCCTTGCCGGTAAGATTTTAGATTACTATGATTAGTAAATTCTAAATGAAATATATACATACAATACGTACAATATAATTGTACGTAATACGTAAATATATACATACAATACGTACAATAATTAACCCATAACTAATGAATGTGATGTGGATTATATATGATTTAGAGGATTATAAGATGTCTTAGACTTCCTCTGGTTTACTTGTTTGTCTTTTCTGGGATTGAAACTATACCTGTTAAATAATTGAGTGTGTGCAAATCAATAGTAGAGTTTAAGAATTTTAGTTTCAGTGGCACTAAATGACTACCCTTTGCATATTATTTAATTAAGTAGTTGTGTTTTCTTACTGCAGCAAACAGGGAACAAGAAGGAAGCAGAGGAGTGTCCCTCAACAGTGAGGGAAATGTTCCAGTTCGGAAAGTACCCTATGGACATTTTAGAAATGCTTAGTGGGCATCAGGCTCATCAGTTCAAGGGCCTAGGGTTTGAACGACAGCTGCAGCACCAACAGCAGCTTCAACACCAGCAACAACTTCAGCAACAGCAACAACAGGGTGAAGCCTCTGGAGCTCTTCTCTCCGGGCTTGGATTAGGTTCACTTCAAGGATCTAGAAGTAATGCATTTTCAGATTCCTCATCAATTTTTGCCAAAATGAGTGCACCACCTCCACCCATCCCCCAGCAAACACAATCTTCTTCCTCACAAAGTTCTCGCAAATCTAGCAAAATGAGCAGCGGTGGCAGTTCAGCTTCTGGATACCCGCAATTTTTACGTCCTTTTCACCCTGCAGAGGCTGCTCTTGCACAGGAGCAACTTCACTCAGGGATGGGGCGATTTGATTTTGCTGGAGGTAGTAGTACTAGTGGTTCCGGAGTAATTGGGGGTGTTGTAACATCTGCTCCTCCACCCCCACCCCCACCACCACCGCTGCACCCTGGTCTTTCTGTGCCTCAACCCTCGCCTGGACCATCTTCTTCCTCACCCTCTCCCTCTAGTTCGACCACCAGCTCCAATAACCCTGCTACCAGCAGCAGTACAGTAGCTGGACTGGTTGGGGCTCAGTCTGAGGCGCGTAGTTTGCACCAGCAATTCAGTTGCATGCTTGCAGCAAACCAGTACTTCCTTTCTGGAATGCATACCAATGCTAGCCTTGAGCAGTTCCTAGTTCAGCAGGGCCCCCATAATCATCTTGGTCTTACAGACTCAAACACAGGTCTAGCTCCTCCCCCAGCACTTCACCCCTCTCACACACATGGCCACGCAACCCCTCAGCCTCAGCAGCAACAGCAGCAGCTACCAGCGCATGCATTATCTCACCCTCACAGCCACGCCCACCCACATCACCCTCTTCATCCTGCCCCTCAGCCATCGCCACTTGGAGGATTTGATTTTCAAGGCATCCCTGTTCTTTCCTCAAATCAGCTAGCTTCCCTAATGCAACAGGAAGCGGGTCTTCCTCTCCCACTTCCACTTCATCTTTCTGCTCCTAAGGATGATGGAAAAGGGAATGGTACATCTGAGGCTGGAGGAAGCGGAGGTAGTGGCAGCAGGAGAAAGAAAGCAATGGCCGGATACCTGCCCCAGAGGAAAACCGACGGCACTAGTGGTAGTAGTAGCAGTGCTAACTGCCATAGCAGCTCTGGGGCGCATGGCCATGATGGGTCTTCTGGCCTGGTTGGCGGGGGTGCAGGCGTTGGCATAAGAGGTCTTGGTAGTGACCCTTCCTCAATCCTTTCCTCTTCAACACCATCCTCCTCTTCTTCCTCAACTGTCTCTTCCTCTGCCCCCTCTTCAAATTCTGCCTCTGTTTTGGTAACGAATGTTTCACAGATACCCAAATCTGATAATCAATCTGCGATGACTCCCACTGTTTCTCAGCCTGAGCCATATCACTGTGGAGAGTGTGGCAAATCATTTACACACATAGGTAGTCTCCGTAGACACATACGTAGCCATGGAGAAGGAGGTCATGATCCCAGTAGCAGCCTTAACAGAACTTCAAGCACAGTCCATCAACACCAGTCAGACTCAGGTCTCCCTCACTCAACACAAGATGGCATATCTCAGCAGAATACCCATCATCAACATGAACCAAGTCAGACTAACCCAGACCCTTCCTCTTCCTGCCCAAGTCCAGATAAGTCATATAGTTGCGGTGAATGTGGAAAAGGTTTTAAAAAAAGAGGACATCTCCTTCAGCATGGTGTTATCCATTCTGGTGCACGACCATATGCTTGTTCAACCTGTGAAAGATCTTTTAACCGACGTGAATCTCTTACCCGACATGAGAAAATTCATGAGGAAAAACCTTACCGCTGTCCAGCGTGTGATCGCTGCTTCAGAGAGAGTACCTCTTTGCTTAACCATGCTGCCTCTGGAACATGTGGCAAACCAGGTAGAGGATCAAGTTCGAGAAGCAGTGATGGCAGTTCAGTGAGTTCCGATGACAAGTTGGAAGGCAGTGAATATCGAGGTGGACAAATAGGTAATGAAAAAGAATTGCGTTTTCAGAAAGCTGAGGAAGGTACAACAGAGATGTCCTGTGATGGCCTATATACACAGGGGAGAGGAAGCAATCCGAATAGTGGTGATAAGCCAGAAGGAAAATATAATCCAGCATATTCAAGAGATCCGTACCAAACAGCCTATAGAGTTGATGATTATCGTCGACCACAGGGTACCCTTACCTCATTCTCTGGAGATGGCTCTTGTACCAACAGCATGTCAAGCCCTGCTCTAAGAAAGGCCCCATTAGCTCCAACACTGCACCCACACCCTCCAAATCAGCAACAGCATCACCATCACCAACAGCAGCAACATCTTCCTCTTTCTTCTCTTCTAGATGACTCGGAAGATGAAGTAACCAGCAGTGCCATGTCTGCAATAGCAGCAGCCGCTGCTGCCTCTGTCTTGCCTGAAATAAACAACAGTGGGGAGAGAGAGGAACGAAGAGATATAATTGGAGGATTATTAGGGGGTCTTGGTTTCGGGTCTCTGGGTGGCCCATCTTCTACATCTGCAGGAAATGGAGGAAATGGCGAGTGTTTGAATGGATCCATGATGCCTTTGTCTCATCCCGCTCAGCAGCAGCCTAATTCACAAAATGCCACATCTAATGCCAAAGCGAAGCGGCCAAGAAAGCCCAGACAAAAGAGGGAGCCTAGGCCTGGAGGTATCTCAGGAGAGGGTGTAAAACGTAGGCGGAATAGCCAGAATGGGGCTCGTGGGGATGGTGCAGAAAAGCCTTATTTATGCACTGTTTGTGGGCGTGGCTTTGGCAGGCGTGAGACTCTCCGCCGACATGAGCGTGTTCATACAGGAGAGAAGCCCTTCCATTGTGATGTTTGTGGCAAAGATTTTCGAGAGCCTTTTCATCTTACTAAACATCAGACTGTTCATTCAGGGGAGAAGAACTACAAATGCTCCCTTTGCGGAAAAGATTTTGGGTATGCACAGAGTCTGAAAAGACATGAAAAGCTGCACCTTAGAGGGGATTTTAAGCCGAGACGGAGTAAAAGTAAGAATTCAGCAAATCAAGGAGGAGCAGTTCCTCAAGATGGTAGTCAAACAGCCAATGAGTCCTATTACCCTTTCTCTCAAAATAAAGCTCAAGGATCTAGTGCTAGCACATCCAACCAGCCCCCTCCTAAGCTTTATACATGCGAAATCTGCTGGAAGTCATTTCGCCATCACTTCCATTTGACTGCCCATCACCAAGCCATTCATGAACATGGTGGGGAGAAGCTGTTTTCATGCGAGGTGTGTGGAAAAGCCTTCGCATACTCGAACAGTCTGACAAGGCATCGCTTATCTCAGCATGGTTTAGCTCGGGCAGGACCGACCCCCCAGCCCCCTGGAAGCGGATCAGGTGGAAATGCATCATCCTTAACAGAAAGCGAGGCTGCCACTAATGCTCTTCTTAGTCTGGCACCAGATAATGAAAATCATAGTGTACAGCAAACACATTCAACTATTGCCCATACACAGCATCTTCACTCTCAATCTGCTGGCTATTCCCCACTCTTCTACACACCAGAGTCAGGTCCTCATAGTTCAAACACCAATGCCCCATCACACCCCCAGCACCCTCAGTACTCGCACTCCACTATAGGGTCTCTGTCTCTTCAGCAGCCTGTGAGTGGAAAGGGACAGCAGATTTATCAAGGGATTACAGGAAACACCATTCAGTCTGCTCCCTCTCATATCCACATTTCATCCTCCCCACTTCACCTTTCTCAGTACCACCACCACCAGCAGCATGCTTTCCAAATGCAACCTCAACATCTACATCAACTGGTACAAATGCATGGAGATGTTACCTTGAAAAAAAAAAAAAAAAAAAAAACTTTAGATTTGTCGGTGGGGGGCAGTTGATTGGCGAGTTCCGTGAATTTGAGAATGCAAGATGGCATAGATTTTTGCAGAGGAAAAAAAACAGACTTCAGCAGCAACTTAAACGGAAAAGGTGGCTAGCCCAGTTAAGGTGGGCCAAATACACTGGTGGAATTGGGATTAATTTCGGAGTCGGTACATGGCGTGTTGGTGGGCTGAAATTGAGAGGGTTGAGGTCTTTGATGGTTCCATTAAGATTCTTTACATGCCCTATCTGTCCTTCCACCACCTTTACACGACGGATAACCCATTCAGTTCACCGTGTGATAAGACACCCTCCCAGGAAACATGGCTGTCGGGCTCGCCTGCGGTGTATAGTCTGTGGTAAGCGCTCCCGAAGGCTCCTCTCAGCTCTTCGCCATCGGGCTCGGCACCTTTCCCAAGGAACTTTCTCTTGTCCCCAATGCCACTCACGCTTCTGGAATGCTGCCCTGCTTCAGAGGCATAAATTTGCCTGTAGACGAGTTTGCGGGGGACAAAAAACACCAAAGGGAATTTATTCTCAGAAAGGAGAGTATTATATGGAAAGATCTGGTGGCATTGCAGAGTACAGGCACTGAGAATTTTACACTCTGAAGAAAATATGACCGTCAAAACTGATGAGTTTTAACCCTCGAGATCCCTAATGCACAGTGGAGGTTCGACATTGAATCCACTACATATTTACAGACACACGCACTCGTAGATGGACTCTGGGTTTAGCCAAGGGAGTGCCTCTTGAACATTGATATCATGAACATTAAGGCTGTATCTAAACAAGGAAAGACAAAACACACATCCATTTAGGACATGGATCTGAAACATGGTTTCTCCAAAGGGGAAGAATATTTTAGAATACGGGACTATTTGGTAGCACCTTTGTTATAGTAGCATCTCTATCCTTTAAAAACACAAGTCATTACGTATTTTCGTAACTTTTTCGTGCTGCGGTAATGAATGCAAACCAGTAAGAGTGAACTAATTTCAACGGTAACATTTTTCCCTCTAAGTGACTTCCCTTATTACTTAAAATGTTGGACAGTATAGTCTTTTATTTTCCCATATATGTAACTTTCTGTTTCTTGTGGCCTGTGCTCTACCCCCAGTAGTTTTGTGTTATAGAAATGCTTGTCCTGGGCCCATCATTGATGGTTGGACATAATTGTTTATTCTCTAAAGACAAATGTACTAAGACACTTAGGTTTTTCAACCCTAACATTGACAACTAATACTTATTGCCTCAAATCTTTCAAATCATGTCAAAATTGTTGCATAACCAATGGGGTGGGGGCACCATAGCTCAATAGATGCCATGTTTCATGAGTTTAATGTCATCTGTTTTTTAAAAGATATGTAATTTTGTAGGTATTTCTAAGACAAGTGTTATATCTTTGGTTGTGATGGATTGGCCCAATTAAGTGTTGGCGCAACCAGTCCGACTGTAAAATGCGTATTATATTTTATGTATCAATTGTTTTTGTTTCAGTTTTTTATTCTTCAGAGTGCGAGTTTTTTAATCATTTGTACTATTTGTTGTTGGGCGTGTGTGTATGTTTTAAGATGAGGGGGATATATGTATCAATGTGATTCCCCACAACCGCCCCCATTTTATTCCCCAACCCTCTTTTTGTCTAATCTATACAGGTATCGCACAGGTCTCCAACACTATTGTATACATTTCAATACTTTGCTTCGCTCCTCTGTCCCAGTGTAATCTCAGTAAACTAAAATATGGCATATAAATACTAAACTATCTTTTTTCTGTTTTCTGCAAGAGCAAAAAATAGTAAATCACACCAAAAACCAATAAAAAAAACATAGTTATCCGAGATAGTTTGATATTATTTTGAAGTATAAAACCGCACCCTTTTCAAGCTCTGCTTTATGAGAAAGAAAGGCTTGGCACTGAAGGCATAGATTGAGTCTAGTAAAGGTTTCAAATGGACCAGGTGGTATGCACCTGGCACTTTCAGTGCTGCATGTTTTTCCTTTCTGGATCTTTTTCCCTCTCACATGTTCTGGCACATGCCCTCTGCAGTGCCATACGCCATTAGAGGCGGGGAGGAGAATGCCTGCAGGGTTGCCGTGGCAGAGGCACACAGCCGTCTGTTCTTTCAGTTTGTCTCACTTGCTCCAACAGTGTGTGGAATTCAGTTCACTCCTGAATTTGGTGAGGTGTCTTTTCTCCCTTTGAGGCTATGACCTTATTTAGAGTTACTGATATAAATCAGACAAAACTGATTTAAAATGTACAGCACATTAGAGTGGTTTCTTAGGGTTTTTTTTTTTACTTTACCCGTTAAAACGTGTTTTATATATATTTAGATGCAGTACACAAGAGGTTCACTAGATGGTGATAAAAGGTCCATATGTGACCACTTCATAATTCTTTCCTAATCAAGGGCATTGTTGACATTCACATATGCAGCAGTACTTTCGAAAAATTAAATTGTGTATAAAAAGGGTTGTGTATGTTATTACTTTATAGCAGAAACATAAAATAGAAGCTTTTCATGACTCATACATGCACGCATACATAACATGCCCCCCTTTCTTGTTAGTATGAAATTTGTCCTGTAAAATACAGCCCCATGGCTTGTCCACGAGGAGTTTGTGTGTAGAAAGCACATAACAATACAACACGCGACAGGTCGTTAAATTTTAATGAGTTTGTATTGTTTCTTTTTACGTCATGCAACATCCGTTTTATTTCCAGAGTTTCGAGGAGTTGTCTACACGAATGAATACACTAGGTCTCATCTATGGTGGTTTATATACTCGCGTCTCACGCGGCCCTAGCAATAGAGGGCGTCGATGGGGAGGAGCAAGCGTCTTAAATCGGACCAATAGGATCCGGTGCAAGGCCAGCAGTGACCTACTTTAGTCCAATCGCATCGCGGAACGGCTGCCGGTAAGGTAGTAACCGTGCGTGCACGGGCCATGTGCATGAGGTGGGCCACGGGTTTTTAAACCGGTGTGCAAATATTTGTGTTGAGCCTATACAAATTTTAAATGATCAGATATTATCAGAGATTTATTATTAAGTCGAGGTTTTATTGTATAATATTTTTTAAACAGAATTTTCTGCGACAGAACCATATCTATTTTCTTTAAAACAAAATGTACTTAATATTGTTTCAGTAAAAGCATTAGACACATGCTCGACACTTACACTTTCATGATTATTTTCTATTAGTTTTGTCAGCGCACCATATAACGTCAGATCTACAAAAAAAAGTCAGCACAAACGCGGTTAATCCATGCATGGGTAATCCATAATTAATCTAACTTCAGACCGTCTTCGTAGAACCGCCTACAGTAGGAAAATTAAATCTTGGGTGTTTACGCCAAAACTGACGTAATTAAAATTCATGCGTCCCGCCCACCTATAATGATTTATTATTCATGATCAGCACCGCTCCAGCGCTTCTCCGTCCCCGTGAGAGGTGACGTCACGCGAGCTCACCCGTGTTCGTTCCAGCTGACCGTAGCTGCGATTCCGAGCGGTCCGTTTCACTGAGTCGAAGCAGGCGGTGGTTGACAACAGCAATTAAACAACGACATGGATGAAGACAGCCTGACAAGGAGACAAACAAATTAGAAAGGAAGCGCTACAGCAGATCCTGTTTGTGGTGAGCCGCTTATTAAATGGCAGTTGGAGTAATAGGACGCTAAAGATCTTTTTTTTTTTTTTTTGTCGGTTGAGCGTCTGTAACCCGTCGCACCGCTGGCTCTAATGGACGCCTGTCGTTTCCAGATTATTCGCTTTTTCGGGGAATATTTTCGTCCGGGCCCGAAGGAACCCCAGCTCAAATTACTGCCAAATGTCGGCAAATAAGTGGACGACGCTACGGCGAGCGCGTCAAGAGTGCAAGCTTCAATACGCCGCCTGCAACTTTTGTTGATCCCAGAGTCCGAGAAACGTCCTGGGCGCCAGGTTTAAACCTTTAAAGGCGGCGACACCGAACAAGATGA
The DNA here is from genome assembly GCA_028566295.1 of Liobagrus marginatus. Taxonomy (NCBI): domain Eukaryota; kingdom Metazoa; phylum Chordata; class Actinopteri; order Siluriformes; family Amblycipitidae; genus Liobagrus; species Liobagrus marginatus. The sequence goes on along the minus strand of JAOUQX010000010.1, from coordinate 6,614,912 downwards.
TTGAGTGCAGTGCTGCTGAATAGAGACATCCATTTTCCTTGTGCCTATTTAGGAAAAATGGATTGAGTCGAAAGCACTTTGGGAAAGCTTTCTGCATGCATTTGAGGTGTAAACCCTCTCCTATCCTCTTCTCATCAATGGTCAGTTAAGGGGTTTGTCCAAAAGCAGATCCTATCCATCAATCACTATTCATTTTTGGTTTATTAGGTAGATTTGTGCGCGATACCAAGCCAAGTGCCAGGCTATGTCCAGGCCTCTTTCTCAGCTTTTACCTCCTCCAGATCTTCCCTCTGGAGGTAGTGCACAATTTGGCCCTAGTGCTACAGCACTCAATGGCCACCTGGGCTCAGTGGCCAGTCTGAAGTCTCTCCTCCAGATTCCCATCAAAGGAGACAGCAGAGGGAAAGACTGCTGTGAGATGATTGGTGAGTCTCTCTCTCTCTCTCCCTCTCTCTCTCTCTCTCTCTCTCTCTCTCTCTCTCTCTCTCTCTCTCTCTCTCTCTCTCTCTCTCTCTCTCTCTCTCGGGCTTAATAGGTAGGCCTACAACCTCAGTGATGTAGTTACTAACAATTTGATTACTATACAGCTTACCTACATGTACAGCAATCCCAGTAATCATTTTGTGACTCAAATTAAATTAAGGTGTTTTAGTTGTGGTACATTCATTGTTTGATATTAAAAGGTAATTTCATATTTTTCTGCATTGCTAGCCTCCTATATGGGAAAAAAAACTGTACCAAATATGTGCATGCCTTTCTGTAGTGGTCAGGATGTCAGTAGTGCATGACGATGAAATCTAAATAAAAATAGTTATCCAGACACTGATGTTTCTGCTGCATCTAGGTGTTTCTACAGCTTTGCAATGCATCTAGAAGTTATATAAAGACCTAATCACTGAGCATAGCTTTGTATGTTTGCTCTGCTTGCAGAGCGTATTCTCTTCAGCGTTTTTTTCACCCTCAAATACACCCACACCATTTCCTCTTCTCACTTTTCATCCCACTCCTTTTAGACCCCCTCCTCCAATATCTACAGCTCTGTTTTATCAACTGCAGACCACCTCGACTTTAACGCTTCATGTCATGGCCAATCTGCTGTTTCTGTCATTCTTATTCTTCACCCCATACCCCAGGTACCATGTTTCTACCTGGTGTGTGGCTGTTGTGGACTGTGTGATTCCAAGCCTACAGTTTGCATGGTTTGTGACACCCACCCTTTATACCATGCCATTCTATTTATAGATTATGAAGCATTCTATTATCACATTAGGAATCATGTGTGTGTGTGTGCGCACCATATTATGGCGTAATACCATTATTATGAGCAGGGCTTGATTGGGACAAAAAAAATGTCCCTGGCATTTTTGGTCTAGGCACCCACCACGACTTGTCTCTCCGTCTCTCTGTCTCTCTGTATGTATGTATGTATGTATG
>JAOUQX010000010.1:6585333-6600221 GCA_028566295.1 Liobagrus marginatus | reverse complement strand
AATTAAAGGTAAATTGAGCAAATTTGTTATTTCAGAAGTGAATACCAAACTGGTAGCTCTTCGCATTAATCGGTACCTCTCGGTTTCAAAAAGGTTGGAGACCCATGGATTACGGTCTCTTTGGAAAGAATTGGTATGGACCTCTTCGGGCCAATAGACTGGAGTGGTGGTTTGTTAGTGTTAGTGAGAAGAAGCTTCCCCTCTTTGCAGCATCGCATCACATCGCACAGTGTTGTGAAGGCATTGTGCCAAGTTGGAGTCGCAAGGGAGATTTAATGTACTAATTTTCACATCACACAATCACATTGTGAATATTTTGATTCAAAGGAGTGTTAACTATCTGCAAACAAATGGTCTGCTTGCATATTAAAACCAAACGCTAAAAATCATTATTCTTAACTTTAAATACTTCAACTGCAAGTATTTACAGTTAAGAATAAATGATTTAATAAATGAACCTGGTATTTATTAGTATGACAGAACCTACTAGGGTCCAGGTCTGTGACACCTTAGATATCATTATAGAACATTTGGGTGGAGGGAACTTTTCCTATTAAACTAGGGAAGGGTGGAGGGAACTCATTTACACATAAAAAAGTGCATACATTTATACATATAAAAAGTACTATTATTGAAGGTTTATAATTATTTTTATATAACATTAGTCATTATAGTCAATATAACATTGGTCTTGGTATTTAAAATGATCATGTGGTGCCGTCATCGTATACACTTGAAATGATGAAATTAATTTATATACACTGTAAGATTAACTTATTGTAATTTTTCTTTATTTAACTAAGATTTGTGCAACAAACAGCACTTGTTGTTGCAGCAAAGAAAAAAAAATGCATGCATTATGCTTTAATGATGAGTCACAAGTTTACACCAAACACTTATATAGGAGCTTGTACTTGTACCCCTCCTATTTTTCCTAGGAGACCAAACAGGGCTCCAGTTCTGTGAGCTGACAACAGGTAATCTGAGCATACTAGATCAGCCACGAGTTCAGTGATACTGTGGAAATTGAATGCACAAGAAAGAAATGCTGACGCTTGTTAAATTTCACTTCAAATCATGCCGAGAACAGAATTATAACTGTCTTAGAACTATGGCACTGTAGTATATCAGCCTCAACCCTATTTGATGCAGCCTGTGCATGCAGTATGCTATATCTTATGTTAGATGAAGTATTTGTTTAAAGCTTATGGCTATGCACAGACTTTCTTTTTTTGTTAATATTGAATAATTGTTATATTTTTCTGCGTTTCTGCCTCACCAGCCATCATAAAAATGCAAAAAACAAATAATGATAAAATAATTATTAACATTTATCCACTGATCTGTACTATAAATATAATTTCTGTATGAATCTGATTACTTGAATAATTTTCATCGTCAAAACCAATGGGTTTGCATATTTCCTGTACAAACACAGGGAAGAAACATAAAGTGAGGCAGTGATGCGCTCAGCCTCACCTCCAAAATAAATTATAGAAAAATAGAAGATTCTTCATCACAAATTTGAAAATTTCTCAAAACTGGACTTCCTCTGAAAACAGCACATAATAAATAATTTGTCGTGGTCGATCTATACATTAATTAGTATTGAATGAGTATGAATTGTAATTTAAAAGCACACAGAAGTGTCAAAACAAATGCTCTCTCTCTCTCGGTGACGATATATAAATTAGAAGTTCTTCCTTGACCAAATCTGTATCTTAGCTACAAGTGTGTAAAGAATGATAATATGGCAAACCTGTAATCAATGTGTAAGCAGCAAATATTGGATTGGCTCTATTAAAGTGTACGCTGACTCCCAAATAGTCAGTACCAGCTACAAACCCGACACACTGTATGTGGTGGAACCGGTAGCGCAGTGGTTAAGGTGTTGGTGAACTGATCAGAAACTTCTTGCTAAGTTCAGTCCCGAGCACCGCCAGGCTGAAGCTTCTGGGCCTCTGAGCGAGGACCTTAACCCTCAACAGCTCAGTTGGATGAGATAAATGTAAGTTGCTCTGGATAAAGGCGTCTGATGAAAATGTTGGCTTGTTTGTTCATATTCTTTAATTAATGCCGATAACTTCTGTAATTCTTTCTGAATCAATTTACATTAGCCAGTATAATCGTTATATAAAGATGCAATTATATATGCAAATAATATGATGAAGCCGATTAACCTACAGGGTGGCAGCATATAAATCTTTTTACAAAGAAATAGAAATGAATCGCAAATTGATTTTGTGAGTGCTTATTCAAATTAATTCTAAATAAATCCAAAGCAATAGGGCTCGATTAATGAGAGGCTGGACACTGCTTCTGGATGGGTTAGAAGGGATGAAATAACCAATGGTAATCCATGTAAAGTGGGTTCTATGATGACCGTGTTTCCTGTCCTTTTGGTAGTGGTAAAATTCCAGTAATCATTTTGTGTGGCAGGCTTTTACATCATGATATGATATGATATGATATGATATGATATGATATGATATGATATGATATGATATGATATGATATGATATGATTAACTAACACAACAATAGACAAACCACAAGGCAATGCAAAACTGAGACAGGCAGGCAAATGCCCAGGCAAGTAGATTAGTCAAGGCTAAAAAGGGAAAAATAAGGAAGCGTTGCTCTAAAGTCTAATTAAAACAGGCAGAGAACAATGTCTTGGAATCATCACAGACACAATGCATGATTGTCAGTGCACATTACTAAAGCTCACCCCCATTCAACCCTATTTTTTTCATACAGCAGCTTTACAGAAGTTTCAATATACTGTATAATTAAACATATCCGTAAGGTGTTTCTGCAGCAAAGGAAGAAACTACCCGAGGCAACATAAGAAAGAAAACAGACTCAAAAGCGAGCCCATCACGTATATAAATAATGTAATGTTATCAAGATATTTTCTTCTATAACCGTATACTATAGTATCAAGCAGTGTTAAGTGTGTTGACAGGAACTCGAATGTCAGAATCAAAGTCGTTTCTTATTTTCATTCATTACTTTAAAGATATAGCAACAAAGTGAATTTCTATTGTTGAGACTTAAATGTGGTGTGTGTGTGAGACAGATCTCATTATTACTAAGGAAAATAATATTAGTAGTAATCAGTTGTCTGTAAACTTAGAGCTAGACTGGAGGTCATGTGATGAGGTTGTAGGTCATGGAAGATGTAGTCTGTGTTTAAGGGGCATGAAACATATGTGTCATATATGTCATTGATAGATTAAATTATGCTTAAAAATTCCCAATGTTGATATTTATGGTAGAGAATGTATGAGAAGCTTTAGCCCAGTGGTTAAGGTGTTTAACCCGAGCTGCTGGTAGGAAGATTTCAGGTTCACTATCCAGCACCACCAAGTTTCCACTGCTGGGTCCCTGAGCAAGTTAAGGCGCCAAGCCCTTAACTTCTCAGTTAGATAAATGAAAGACATTTATTACATGCTAGATAAGGGCATCTTCCAATTGCTTTAAATGTAAGGGCTTTTATAATTTTTCCTACGGTAGGATTTCAGAGCAGAGCAAATGTTATATTTCTTGCATTTTTAAAATAACATTTTAAATTTACAGAGACAGCGCTGGTTAAAATGCTGAATGATCTTTTACTGGACTCTGATCAGGGTTGTGTCTCCCTGTTTATGTTACTGGTCCTTAACGCAGCATTTTGAGCACTATTGGGCACACTATTCTCCTCGATAGGCTAGAAAACGTGGTTGGAGTGAAGGGAACGGCCCTTTCCTGGCTCAGGTCGTATCTGACTGATCGCTATCAGTTTGTAGATGTAAATGGTGACTTCATGCTTACTAAGGCAAAGTCTGGTGTTCCACAAGGTTCTGTTGCAGGCCTGCTGCTCTTCTCCTTATATATGATACAATTTGGTGCAATTATTTGTCGATATGGTGTTAGTTTCCACGGTTATGCTGATGACACACAGTTATATGTTTCAGCAAAACCAGACAAGAGACACCGTTTTAATAAGATCCAGATTGTATTAAAGACATTAGACAGTGGATGCTTACCAACTTCCTGCTGCTTAACCGAGACCAGACAGAAGTGCTTGTACTCGGACCACATGCAGCTAGAAATATGGTGACCGATAACAGATTAGCACTGGATAATCTCCCTGTTTCAGCATGTATATCAGTAAAAGATCTTGGTGTGATTATTGACTCTAGTCTTTCATTTGAAGCTCATGTAGATAATATCACCAGGATAGCTTACTTTCATCTCAGACATATTACTAAAATAACAAATATAATGTCACTACATGATGCTGAAATACTAGTTCCTGCGTTTATTACCTCTAGGTTAGATTACTATAAGGCTTTACTGTCAGGATGCTCTGATACACAAACTCCAGTTAGTCCAGAATGCTGCTGTTGGGGTCTAACTAGAACCAGAAGGTGTGAACACATCACTCCTATTTTATCTGCATTACCTTGGCTTCCAGTTAAATATCGCTTTGATTATAAGATACTACCGCTGACATAAAACGCTGAATAGTCTCGCCCTGCGATCTTCTAGTTTTCTATGATTTCATCCATGCTTACTTCGATCTAAAGGTGCAGGTTATTTGTTCGTACCGCAGGTGATAAAAGCTACAGCAGGGTGCAGAGCTTTCTCTTACGAAACCCCGCAGTTATGGAACACTCTTCCAATTAGTGTTCGTGACTCAGACACCGTCTGTGTTAGTCCTGCGATTAACTGATGATTGTCCGGGGTGTACCCCGCCTCGCGCCGTAAGTTAGCTGGGATAGACTCCAGTGCCCCCCGTGACCCTGAACAGGAGAAATGCTAGACATTGAATGAATGAATGATAAAGAAAAATCTGTATTGATAACAGGCAAAAATATAGGGGAGAAATATCGGTAAAACTGATTATCAGTCGATCTCAATTGAAAACTCAAGTAAGGAAGTCAATGTTAGTAGTCTTCAGTGTCTGTAAAGTGAGGAACCTGAAACTTGAATGGAGGTCATGCGATGAGGTTGTGGGTGGGTCATGGAATTTGCAGGGGCATGAGACATATGTAACTATATATAACTGATTTAGAATAAATGCTGAATAAAAATGACCTATTTTACTGTTTACTTTAGAATGACGCCCAGTAGTGGCAGCTTAATGGTGGTGGAAATAATCATATAATCTTTTGATGTTCAAGGAGGTTTAATAAACCTATGCATGTGATGGTCAGATGTCCATATAGTGTATAGTCTGAATTCATTCCATTGCTTTAGATCAGGCAACATGAATCAATTATATACTTTTTTTGTTGTTGCAGCATTTCACAATCTCTCTATTCATTTTAAATATGATCTCCTCACTAGACCTGACATTATACACTGCATTTTCTCAGAGTGGGTAGTATATTACGCTGACTTTCCCACTAACTGTAAGCACCAGATGCCTACAAAATTAATAACTGGGAACAGGTATTTCCAGGATTACTGTAGCACAACTGCCAAACAAGGTTCGTAAGCTGCTGCTGCTGCTGCTGCTGATGGAATGATTGTAATGTAAATGGCCATGATGTAAGTCTTTTAAACGCACGCGTGCACGCACACACACACACACACACACACACACACACCTTGTGTTCTCTCTCAAACACTCACACAACTCATATTATCTCCCATGCTCACTCTTTCTCTCTTTCCTTTCCCCTCTTACCTCGCCCCTTATACTCTCTCTCTCTCTCTCTCTCTCTCTCTCTCTCTCTCTCTCTCTCTCTCTCTCTCTCTCTCAATTCAATTCACTTCAATAACCTTTATTAGCATGACCATATACGTGTACAGTATTGCTAAAGCATTACAATGAAGAGAAACAAGATTTTATAAAAATAAAATAAAATAAAAATATTACAATAAACAAACAAACACATTATATACATATAATATACGAATAACAAAACAACGAAATATCTCTCTCTCTTTCCCACACACGCACGCACGCACACACACACACACACACACACACACATTTTTATTCTAATTCTCTCTCTCTCACACACGCACACACACCCCATATACTCTCTCTCTCTCTCTCTCTCTCTCTCTCTCTCTCTCTCTTTTACACGCACACTCATCTTTTTATGCATTCACGCACACTGAGTTGTGAATGATGACCTCCAGATAAGACAAGAGGCTGAACACAGTGCACACATAATGCAGCTTTCTACAGTTACACTGATGATTCTGTGAGAAATGTCTGCTTCTAAACTGGTGTCCTAAAATAACGTCTTACAGTAAGACATACGCATGTGGATTGCATAGAAGGATTCACTATGGCAGCGTGCCATTCTAGACGTCACCTTATAGCTGTCATGGCTCATTTTGGTGAGTTTATTTCATACGTTTAATTATAGTTGGCCACAGGTGTAAACTAAGGTCGGCTACATCCACTTCCGCGTTGAAAACCTGCCACAAGTTTAACATTCAACACGTGTCGCGAGCGCGAGTGATGGAGTGCCCGCGTGAGAGAAAGCACGCGCGCGCGCGAGAGAGAGAGAGAGAGAGAGAGAGAGAGAAAGAGGTTGCTAGGTGACGGGGCGTATATACTGAATTTTAACAAAATAACTGGAGAGTGTGTGTGTGTGAGAGAGAGAGAAAGAGAGAGTGAGAGAGAAAGAGAGAGTCAGCAACATGTAGGCAGGCTGAATAAAGAAAGGTCGAGACTGTATATGTAGCCCGCAACATTGAACGTAGACTTGAACGGGGAGAAGTGGGGGAGGTGATCGAAAAAGATGGTGAAAATGGACGGCGGAGGAGCAAACGCGCAGCGGACCGGAATCCGCGCGGAGGACACGATCTCCAGATCCTAACACAGTAAGTTGGGTTCATTTTTTTCATTCATTCGTTAGTGATAATTGTCATTGTTAGTATGACCATGCTTTCCACCCAGCCTGTAGTATAATCTCGGTGCTCCCGGCTTTGCCCTTCAGACCTGAAGCGTAGCAATGCGTGTGCGTGTGCGTGTTTGTGCTACAGACATTTCCAATGACCCTTCTGTCATTGATGCGCACGGACCGGTTGTGCAGACTAGCACAGGACTAAGTCTCTCACCTGAGTACGCACGCACGCACGCACACATACTTGAGCCGTCCTGGCTCACACACACACACACACACACACACGGTCCCTTGATTCAGACTTCAAACCCACACACAAACACAGTACAGAGCTCCTCTGTACCCTGTCGCGCGCGCACACTCGCACACATACACCCATCCTTCTGTAAGACCTCGTACTGTAACTTTAGCTCAGTACGGATAGCGCACTTGTCGTGTAACAGGTTCATACGCGCAATCTGCGGCGTTACATCTTTTTAAACCTTCGCTACGCAGTATAAGCGCTGAGGGAAAAAACCCCATCAATGCTCATGGGGTCGTGTGAAGCAGCCACAATGCGTCAGGACCAATTTGTATGTCACACCATAGGTGATGTACTATTTTGGCAGTATTTAGTACCGGAGTTTGACATTACATACATTAAGTCCCTCTAGCCATCATTACTCCAAACAACCCACCACCTTTCTCTTTACTACCACTACCACCACCACAACCACCATCCGCTGCTCCAACCCCATCACAACCCTTACCCTAAATCTCAGAGGAATATACTAGGTCAGACATGCTTATTCTGGCAGCAAACATACATTTATTCTATTAAGTAAGCGGTACGTTTTTGGCTTATTATTGAGTTTATACCTTGTGTTTATGTGCTTAAACACTTTTCAGTATGCGCTTATGACCTGAAGAATCTGACACGTTTCAGGCTACACCGATTTGCCTTGTAAATGAAGCTCATGCATCATTTATGTGCATTCTGTACATGTTGCGGACTGTTGTAAATACAAGAATCAGGGGTATGCTAGCAAATATGCCCGGTGTGCTATTTAGGTCTGGCTATTTTTCGAAACCGAATGACCATTTAAGGTCGGATTTACACGAGGTGACTCGATTGCTGACAAATTTCATCAACCCCTCCTTCCTCCACCAAGTTGTAGCAGTATGTTCAGTGGCAGGCTGCTGGAGAAATTCATTAGGAGCATGACAGCTCAAGACAAGCCCCTGCAGGACAGGCGTGTCTGCGAGAGCCACATGAAGGCTCGTCTGACGTGTGGAAGAAAAAAGGAAGGTAGGGTCGGTGGATAAGTGCTGTGGGGGCAGCATGGACATGATCCCAGAACGCTGTCACTTCAAGATCCAGCTGACAGATTTTGTGCAAAAACATTCTCACCAACCTCAGTGAATCATCTCTGAGTCAAATCATGCCAGAGCGGTGGTGATGGTAGTGGTGCAAGGACGTAAATAAAAATCTCATAGTTAATTAATACCTTTAGCTTCACTGCAAAGAAATCGTATATGACCTAGCAGTCAGTATTACAATGCAGAAGCCTTTATTTGATTTGGGGAAGCTTCGAAGTCTAAGGAAGCAAGCAACCAAGGACACGTCCTGTCCTGCTTCCTCCTTTTTCTAGCGTTTAAATCTTCCCAGCTGCTACAGTTTGCGACGGCAAAGAAAAAACGGACAAATTGAGCAATCATGTTTAATGTACTTGCTTGACACTGAGCTGTAATTTCATGATTTTTAGCAGAACTAAAAACAAAATCTTGGCAGTGCATGGCTACAAGCGGTCAGTAGCAGTCGCTACACAGCCACCAGAGAGAAACTGCGAGTGACACGGGTGACTTTTTGACAGTTGCTCGTGTGAACGTAGAGGGATCTGCCAAGCTTAATCCCTTGAGCTCAACAAAGTGGCTAAATGCTGAGATTGGTATAAAGCTGCCTGTGTCTAGAGTTGGCTGTGATTTGGTATTTATAATATTTTATTCATAAATATATGTTTAGGACCTTTTTTTGTCCATTATGGTGTCATGCAAGACACAAAGTTTATGTTTATTATGTTTACACAAGGCCCCTGTTTATATTGTTTCTTATAAAAAAGTTTATTACATAAAAGATACCAATATATATATATATATTGACATTATAAGTTTGTTGTGCTGGTATTGGATTATTTATCTGCATCTTTGTTGATAAGGTTTGGGCTGGTGAGGCACTGAATCTTTTAGAGTCATATTTACAAATAAAGTTAAAGTTTAAAGTATAATATAAATATAGTAAATATATGAATTAAACAGTGTAGGGGACGCAGTAGTAGCTCATTGCTTAAGGTGTCTTATTAATCTTAAGCTTAATATCTTATATCAGCATTCTTTACACACGTAGTTGAGACACAGAATTGGCCAACGAAGAACGTTTAATTTGTAGCAGCTTAGAGAGAACATTTGTTCTACATCCTCTGTGTGTACATCATTTATAATAACAATACCACAATTCATCATCATTCAATACAGTCGGTGACAAAATATATGCCCATTATTACCTGCTGTTTTGAGTGAAAGCCCAGTTTTGTGAAATTTTGACGCTTTGATTTCGAATCTTTCATTTTTGGTGCAGAGCAAAAATAAATAAATAAATAAATGGACCGCTGCAGGGCACTTTACAAGATTTTCAAGCTAGTGTAGCTTTTCTCTTGCCTCTGTTGAGAAAAAGCACGATAGCAGAACAAGCATAACCCTATATGTTCACGCTCGCCCCCTAAATTGCAGCAGCGGTACTGACTGCCTCACCTCATATAAAAAGGATTGAAATGATCAATGTCATAAAAAAATTACATTTATTGCATATGGTGGAGATCTGCTTCCCCTGACTGGATAGCCCTGGTTACAACACATTAGACAATTAAGTCGTGTATATTAACAAGACTGCTATTAACTATATTGACTGCTACTTTATTATTATTATTATTATTATTATTATTATTATTATTATTATTATTATTATTATTGTTGTTGTTATTATTATTATTAGGGGTCAAGCCCCGTAGGCGCAGGACACCTATTGTAATCGTATGTTTTCTTTTTTTTTATGTTCTTTTTCTGACAATGAAGTCTATGGCAGCCCCTATAACGGTACGCTGAAAAGTTCTGAAAATTGGCATGCCAAGAGAACACTATATAATATACCATAATATAAATATCATAACAACTTTAAAGTTTGTAAGTACAAGTCAAAAGTTATTTTATATAAAGTATTGGAAATTTTAGGAACGGCATACGTCACTACGGCATGCGTCACTATGCCGTCGCAGCGTCACCACGGCAACTTAATCCACCGTGCTAAAGAAATAAATGCACGTAGCTTCAGTTCCCTACCTAATACATTCAGAATTAATTCCGTAATCCCGTGTTTAAATGTCGCTGATATCGTGTTTGCTGTCAGATTGAAGCCAAATGCTGCTCTGTTTTTAGCCCTATGACTGATATCACATAGATACCCGAGAGTGACATTTTAAAATGCTATTTAAATTTTTTTTACATTTTAACTTGTCTTGTTACACATTGTAAACATTGTATGCTTTATTAATAATGTGCTACATACGTTTTGTTTGTTAAAAACATTGTCTTGATGCTCTAAGGCAAATAAAGCGTTGTTCACAGAATTAACGAGCTCATCATTTTATCGTGAGGAAAATGCACATACTGTACACTTAATTCATCCTGAAAACCGGAGATATCGGGGTTACTACGTTTAAATAATAAGCCATTATAAGGAAAAAGCTTAACGTGGTTTAATGCATCAAGACAATGTTTTTAACAAACAAATCGGCAGCGCAGAGCTCCGCCCCCACAAACCACATCTCTGTTAGAAATGCAGCATACAGCTCGTTGCAGAGATATGCGGGGGTAACAATTCTAATTAACCGTTTCTGTGTATAAATGTCATTTGAATATTAATTATTTTGTTTTAATTTGATTTTAATTAACGGAGAAAGTAAATCGAAAGTAAAATCTACATCGCGGAATAAAGGCTTAAAAACAGGAAGCACGACCGACCAACGCGGTGGTCTGTGTAAACTATTTAGAATTCGTGAAGAGAGATAGAGGGAAAGAGAGAGAGAGAGAGAGAGAGAGAGAGTGTGTGTGTGTTAGTAAGCGCCACCGTAGCTCTCATGCAGCTCGCGCTGAGTTTTATAAACAAATGCAGATAGACCTAATTAATGCTGAAAACCGGAGATAGTTTTTAGGACCCACAGGTCAAAAGAGTTTACTGATGAAGTAAGTTTCTCCCTTGTATTAAGGCTTGTAATTATATTACTTTAGATCACTAATTTTATTAGGGGTCAAGCCCTATAATCACAACGCGTAGTGACGTTGTAAAAACGGAAGTCAACACGGAGCTCGCGCAGAATCAACTAAATTCACATACACTTCATTCATTCTGAAATGCAAACCATGTGTCTCAAATTAGTGTTTGTTACATTTTATTGACGTGAACTGTGCGAGAAAGATCACGTTTAATTAACTGTTTCCGTGCTTCACGTCACCAAGTATTATTACCCGGCTGACGCCAGGTGGTGCCGGCCGCTTATTTCTCTCAAAAGCGAGAGAAATATCTTTCTAGAAGTGTTTTATCTAAATCTTTTATTACTACAAAGACTACAAATTGGGCTTGACCCTGTTAATTACTGCTTCCAGCTATATTTATTATTGTTATTAATGATCATTTATTCAGCAAAAGTTGTTGAAAAATTATTATATATAATAATAATAAAAAAAATAAAATACATATCTTGTAAGACCACATGTTTTTAACGGTCGATTAAATGTAGAGCAAACTGGAGTTCATAGAACATCATCTCTACGCAATTATACACTCGAAGTACTACACAAGTAGATACTTCCCACAGAGCATGTTGATTGGCTACATTTTAGAGCATGGCTTAGATTAGAATTAAAGTGCGTGGTTCAAATAGCAACTGCAGTTTTCTCACAATTTCAAGCAGCTTCTACACCATTCCCTTGGTGGAATAATTTAACTATACAGTATCGCCAATGATCATTTAATGGATTTTTAAATAAATATACTTCTAAATGATTGATACTGCTAGAGTGATAAAAAAGTAAAACCAGAAGGTATACGAGCGGCTAAATATCTGCTTTTATAATCATACGATGTTTGCTAATTTCATATTATTATATTAGGAAATTTTAGTAGCTACTGTTTGTTCTATTTTGCTGGTTGCAGTTTTTAGATACATGATGGAGTACATACAGGTCCGAAAAAATAATTTAAGTTGAAGGGCCTTCATTAGCCTAAATCTTTCCTAAAATGAAGCGCAAGAGTAACATTTAAAGCATTTGATAGACACCCTTGTCCAGGGTGACTTACATTTACACATTTACTGAGCAGTCCTAACTCAGGGGCTCAGCAGTGATAGTTTGGTGGAGCTAGGAATTGACCTCACAATCTTCTGATCAGCAGGCCAACACCTTAACCACTGAGCTACCATTGCCCTTGAAGTGTGTGCGGATGTATTTAGTAATACTGTATATATTTTGTGTTTAGGTCATGGCTGCCTCAGAAAATACCTCAGAAAGCAGAGTGGTTCAGGAGTTCCTCATTGACAAAAGCCTGTAATACAGGCATGGCACTGACTAATTATTAAATATTAAATGCACTTGGCAGACACCCTTGAGCAGTCGAGGGTTAAGGGCCCTGCTCAAGGGCCCAGCAGTGACAGCTTGGTAGACTCTGGATTTCAACTCTTAACCTTTTGATCAGTAGTCTAATTGTGTACCCACTCAGCTACCACTTCCATTTAATATCCGTAGTACCCAGTCTTGATAAACACCATCTAGTATTTGTAGTGTCCTCAGACTCTAATTAAGTGGAAGTGGTAGCTCAGTGGTTAAGGAGTAGGACTGCTGCTTGGTAGATCTTGGGATCAATTCCGTGGAAGACCAAGCAGCCACCGGCAGGCCCTAGAGCAAAGCACTTAACCCTCAACTGCTCATTTGGATAAAAAAAAATGAGATGAATGTAAAATGCTCCAGATAAGGGCATCTTCCAGATAGCAGAAATGAAATTTAATTACAATGCCAATTAAAATTGTATTATAAGATTTATATCCTACTGTGCTTTAGATTATATTTTATAAGGTTTTTATCTGATCAGGCCCAACTTGGTAAAGAAGCAGGCTCCTACACTTTCTCTAGAGGTACCTGACAGTTAATATATGGCATGCGTTGTGAAGGAGAAACCCGTTGTGATTGAAGATACTTTGGGACAGATATATCTTAAGACTCTGCTGTCACTGATATAAGCTTTCATTGCTTTTGTTTTTCGGCAACGGACAGCAGCTTGACTCAGCTTTGTGATAGCATGGCACTAGGTAGATCTATCTGTGAGAGCTAGTAAAGAGCAAGACATCTTGTAACGCTGATGTGTGTGTGCTGAAGGTAATACTCTGTTGCACCTATCTAATACCCAGGGGACTGCCATTCAACAGTAGCTATTTATTTATTTATTTATTTATTTATTTTGAAAGCAATCCTTTCATAACCGCTCCTCTTTTGAAAATGCTAAAATCTTTACAGTTTGCATGTATGATAGGGATTTTCCAGCTTTTTTTCCATTTATCTATGGGATCTATGTATCTAAGGAAACCACAAGATGAATGCATGAAGGATGAATAGAAGAAGATGGCAGAAAGAAAGCTAAAATAGTAAAGGATAAGTAAAAGTAAGTCACGTAACCGGTTATTTTAGGCAAATAAATGCAGAGGAGCTCTGATCACTTCTGATCTGTACAGTATAGTATAGTATACCATATAGTATATCCGTTTTCTCCTCAGTTTTCATGTCCCACATATTTCGTGTTAACTTACCGAATTATCTTTTGTAAAAAGTGGGCGTGGCAAATGTATTTATTCATTTATTTATGCTTTATAAGTCATTTACATACAGCTTTACTAAAAGACTGATAAATATTGTCCGTAGCTATTGTCGCAGTGTGTCCACTAAGGGATATTCATCCATCGAGAACTTGGCATGTAAAGATGCAGCATTCCTGTAATCTCCATATACTGTCATCATTATTGATCCATTCGAGTGTCTAGAGCAATCACACAGGTTTTAATGTGAAATAAAAATGAAAGCTGAGTGACATCACTGAGTAAGCTGTCTTGCAGAAAGAGTATTAGGTCATCATCATTAGAGATGTTTAATGGAACTGGATGGCAGTTTGTGCAGAAATGGCATTCTTATTTACGGAATTTGACAGACGCTCTTATCCGGAGAGAGTTATGAGATTAAACCAAATTTTTTAATCCAACTTAGCAGTTGATGGCCTTGCTCAGGGGCTTGGCAGTGGCAGATTGGCATTGCTGGGGTTTTAAACCACCATCTTCCAATCAGCATTCGTACACCTTAACCACTGAGCTACCACTTCCCCTAATTTGATCCTTATTTGGTTTACATTGTTTCCTTAAACTATGTCTAGTTTCTATTGAGGAATGTGGTTATAATCATTATCAAAAAGCACTGGGGGATGGTATTAAACTGCCATCTTTAATAGAGCTTTATTATTTAACTCAAGGCGTATTTGTGACATGATCTGATCTGACAGTAAAGTCTATTTTTTGTTGGATGTGTTTGGGATGATAGACTCGCTCACAGGGAAATAGATTGTTCTTGAAGTTGAGTGTTGGCAGTGATGAAAAAAATATATGCTCTTTAGTATTGGATATTTTAAGCTGTAGATATTGTCAAGTCAAAATATATTGCC
Source organism: Liobagrus marginatus (assembly GCA_028566295.1). Lineage (NCBI taxonomy): Eukaryota > Metazoa > Chordata > Actinopteri > Siluriformes > Amblycipitidae > Liobagrus > Liobagrus marginatus. The sequence goes on along the minus strand of JAOUQX010000010.1, from coordinate 6,585,579 downwards.
ATATTACTGCTGATGAGTGGTAAAATCATTTATTGATTGATTCAAAATATCTAAACTGTTTTGTGTGGGTTGAAATTCCCCCCACAACTAATTATTCACGCGGAGAATTTGTCTATCTATAAGAAAGAAAATAATTGAATCCATTTATGATGACATACCAGATTACCTAGCAGGAGTGTCAAAGTCAAATGGACGGAGGGCCAAATAAAACATTTTGCTACAAGTCGAGGGCCGGACTGTCCGAAT
>JAOUQX010000010.1:6441114-6458382 GCA_028566295.1 Liobagrus marginatus | reverse complement strand
CCTGTCAAGTATTTTTTAAGGGTTTGTTATCTACATTTCATATCTCCTGCTATGTGCTTTTGTTCGGACCAAAAAATTTTACTCCTTGCAATAAAAAACAGTTCCTCACACGAGCCCCCTCCCCAGGGGGCGCGCCCCACTATTTGAGAAACACTGGATAAGCCAAGTATAAGTCATTTATTTAATGAATTAAATTTTATTATTTAGTGTATCTTTGACTAGATGGCACATTTCAGTTTTAACGCATTCATAGTAGTGGTAGAACATTAGTCTTTGTAAGAGGAAATACTGATGAAAATGACCTGAACTAAATTTTACAAAAGTTAAAAAGCAATTCATTGTTGAATAGAGGAAAGTCTGTCATTGACTACTGTGTAGGAGGGAGGAGCTGTAAAGTTCATCACTACCCATTTTACTGTCTTATTTCAGTGTTCTAATGATTAGAGGAAGACCAAATAGAGAAGAGGATGCAAGAAAAATGCGTAGTAAAGCTTTAAGTTTACATTTTGAAGAATGAAAAAAAACATTTTCTGAACTTTGTATTGTTCGTTTTTGTTAAGAAGGAGAAAAAATAAAATCATCATCGAAACACACCGATAATACTTCCAGGTAAGAATATAATGTCAATATTGCCATGAACAAATGCATATATGTGTGTGTTTAATTTAAAAAAATCTATTTTTAAAAGTGAAGCTTTAGAAAATTCAATCATTTCATTCTTTAGTCCCAAAGCTATTTATTTTATCACTGTCGTACTCCTTGACTAATAAATAAACTGATTCCTATTATTATGAGAGACTTTTCATATAACCTTGTAAATAGCTGGACGTTTAAGCCTCTTGTTGGTGTTGATGTGGTTATGTGTCAAGTGCGTCAATTAATGTGACAATATTTTAAATCCATCATACAGTCGCAAAAGCTGTAAAACAAAGAAATAACAATGGAATTCCTTTCTTTTACATTTTAGTTAAGACAAGGAGTTAGAGTAAAGGTAATTGCATTTTTGAAAACAATTTGTTTCATCTAGCAATAACACAGAACCTATAGGGTTGTACAGACAGAGAGGTTAGGATCAGAAAGCTTGAAATGGACATCAAAGTTAAATAACTCGAGCGAGAGAGAGAGCGAGAGAGAGAGAGAGAAAGTCAGTTACTTTCTTTGCGAGGCCGTTACTACTCTAAAGGTTCACAACTTAATAAAGTTCTTTATTTTGTTCTAGGATTTATTGTTCGTATGCAAAAATGAATATTGGGGATTGTTAACTATGTGAAGATTTATCAGGTGAGACTACTAGCTGCCTGCCTTATGAATTTAAAAAGCTATTTGTTTTTGGCTAGTTCTCTATTTTGTGATGGTGAAACATGGATGCTAAAAAAACATTCCACTCAAATATTTTTCATCAACAGACACTGAGTAAGGGATCATAGTGTCTTTGGGGAAGTGGAAACAAAGTGCGATTAAAAGCTTAAATTATATACCGTTCCTGGCTAGCGTTTATGGCATTTTGCATTACACCCTTATCTAAAGTGAGTTAGATTTATCTTACTTATACAACTAAGAAATTGAAGTTTACGGGCCTGCACAAGATCTTCACATTGGCAGCTTGACAGGCCCAGGATTTAAACTCATGACCTCCATATCAGTAGTTTAACACCCTAACCACTGTGCTACCACTTGCCTTAACACGACCTGACAATTTTCTGTCAGGAAATGAGTCTTTTTTTTTTTTTTTTTAGAACAAAGAACTTTAGGAAAAAAGTTTGTAGTGGTACCACATATAACCATGTTTTTTTTTTTCAGCAGAATGGCATCTAACAACACATTTATCCTTTTGCCTAATACTGGCACCTCCAGCAAATATGATAAACCCACAGTGGACATTGATGCTGTAATGGACAACATCACTATTGCCTTTTACACAATCACTGTACTTCTGGGCACCACTGGAAATGCTGTGGTCATCTGGATGGCAGGATTCCGTCTAAAAGCCAACGTCACCAATGTGTGGCTGGTCAACTTGGCTGTGGCAGACCTGATTTTCTGCCTCACTCGTGTTCCATCACTGATTAAGAAACTCTTCTTTGATTATTGGCCCTTCGGCGTGTTCCTCTGCAAGTTCAACGGATTCTTCAAATACACCAACATGTTCTGCAGTGTATTCATCCTGGCTGTCATTAGTCTGGATCGGGTGCTTTGTGTTTGGAGACCAGTGTTCAGCAGGCAGCGGCGAACTCTTTGTGCAGCGAGAATCATCAGCATTGGGGTTTGGACTGTGGCAGTGATCTTCAGTGCACCGTATTATGTGTACAGACAAGTGTATATAGGAAAGAACAACTTGAGCAAGTGCTCTTTGGAGGTAAACAATATTTTTATTTACTGACAAGCACAAAATATATACAATAAGAATGTGCTTTTTTTTACCTATAATTATTGTAATCATGTTCTGTAGTGTATACATTATAGATTATTGATATGGATTTTCTATTTTCCCTGGACTATCAATTTTACTCAATTCCACAGGTGGCAAAAGCAACTGAAGTTGACAACAGCGCTAAACTGGCTTTGTACAGCATCCGCTTCTTATGTGGATTTTTGTTGCCCTTCCTCATCGTTCTAACCTGCTATGTACTAACTGGATTAAGGATACGGCGAACACGTATCCTACAAAAATCACGGTCCCTTCGAATTCTTGTCGGTTTGGTTTGCGCATTCTTCTTGTGCTGGGGCCCGTACCACATTCTCCTTTTGATGAAAATGGTGGACAGCAAGACCCAAGCTGTGAAAGTTGGTTTGCCTCTAGCTAAGGGTGTCGCCTATTTCAACAGCTGTGTTAACCCACTTTTATACTTCTGTATTGGACTGGATAAGAAGCTGCGCTTTAAACAACACCTGTCTCGGGTCTATGCTAGCGCTCTAGCTGAAGACTGGGAGGGGCAGACCACACACTGTAAGGACTGCACAGGTTCAGGAACAGTGGATGACCGTGGCGTTGAGTCAGTGATGCCAAAGTGACAGTGCAGTGTGTCTATGAAAACAGTCAATGTATAAAGAAGACAAAGGTAAACTATAATTGCATGAGTTTCTAGATAGCATTCAGTGAGCCATTTGCATTAGTCTGTCTTCTATATTTTAACTATTTTTTTTTTTTTATGAAACCTTCACATTAAGGTTTTTTTAACATTAATTAACAGATATCATTGACTGCCCCTTAATTTATGAAGTAAAACGTAAACCATTGCAACATGATGAGAAACAGAAACATTACATTAATGTCTAATAGAACCATAGTAACATTAGAAAAGTTCCTATTGCTGTACTCTTCATTATTTAAGCTCATTCTTGTGCATAGGTGTCATTTCCATTAACAAAAATTCTCCTTAAGTTTATTTTGTGAAGTGAAATGAAGCTCAGTTGAAGTATAAATCCCCAGTTGACTTTCTGTAATGGGTTACTAAGATCAATGTATTAGTGGTGTACTTGTAAGTGTATTATTTTAACACTTTTAAGGTTTTTCCTTGAGCCTTCAACAGTGGCAGTTTAGTGTTGGAACACCGATCCGCCAATTAACAAACCGACATTATAAGTATTTGCCCCACTACTGCTACCACTATTATTTTGGGTATAAAAGCAGTAAACTTTGATTAGTTACAAGTTTTATTTTGCACTAATTGTTTATGTTTTACATATCTCCATCAAAAGAGTACAAGTAAGACAAATAGACTAGGACTTTTTCACCAGTCTAAGACAAGTATCAAAGTAAGTACCAAGTACAGACCAGTATTTATTTATTTATTTACTTTACTCAGTCCATAATAAGTAAACTATACACATAAATATATAGATTTTTTAGGTTTAAAATAAGTCTACTAAACAGTATACAAATTAACTTTTTTTGGAAGGGGTGCAACGGTTTAACTGCATATAATTAAACCGATTCATCTGGATTCATTTGACTGATACAGATTTAAAGACAAGGTTTTACTGAAATCTGTAGTGTTGACAATAGTCTATATCAGTAATTAAGCAGCTAATTGATAAAACATTTCATGTTGGGTTTTAGTAACATTACTCACTGCATCAATTTATATTAACAAACATAAAACAGACATATGAAGATTGAGAGTTATAAAAAAATCACATGGTCTTTTTTAATCCAGTTCCAGTTTGTGCACACTGCCCATATTCCTGTCTGACATCTGTGAAATCCAGCGTGTTGATCTGAAGTCCTATAACCAATCTGCCTAACGGTTTGGGATACTTTATTACCCAGCTGTAAATAATAATTATTTGAGTTTATAGTAATTAGATCTTTGGTATGTTTAACTGATCTACACATGTTCCTCTGGCATCTTTTTCAACTGAGCTTTTAATAAGATGTTGAGACACTTTTTAATAGTTTTAATTTTTTGTATAAAAAATCTCACATTCTTGTTGCATTTGCTATAATATCTATTGTTGCTTTTTTTTATTATCTTTATAATAAAATCTATGTCTTCACTAAAACAACAAAGTAGATACAAGTAAGTTGACCAAGGGAACACACTTCACATGGCACTTAACACTGTGTATTTATCCTCCCAATGAATACACTGATTTTATATTGCATTGCCAGTTCAAATTACATTAACAGCCATTTTAAAAGGTTACAGACTTTATCATTCTAGAGAGGATATTTGGGGTATACTGCCAAACAGCAACACTGTACTGGACAATGGAAGCAAATGTGCTGCTGCTGGTTTATTTAACTAGATTCTTTTAATTTCCATTTTTATTTAGGCAAAAAAATCTTAAAGTAGTCCATACTTAGCTCACCAGCACACCCACTTAAGTGACTTCTTGTAAATGAAACAATAATTGATCACAAATTTAATGTAAACTTTATGGTCAAATGTTTGTGGACACCTCACAAGCACACTCATATACATGAGTCTTCTCCAAACAGTTTTCACAAACTAAAAGAACTAAGTTAAACACTGTTCCAGCATGACAATGCCAATGTGAACAAGGCCATGAAGTGGGCTATCAAAACTCGAGTGTCCTGCACAGAGCCCTGACTCTGACTCAATACCACTGAACACCTTTGGGGTGAACTGGAACACCGACTGCACCCCACAACCTCCTCACCCTGCATTAGTGTCAGATCTCAAGTTCAAGTCAAATCAAGAAGCTTTGTCATTTCAACCATTTATAGCGGAAGCAATACGTACTGAAACGAAACAACGTTTCTCCAGGACCATGATGCTATACAGAACATGGTGATGTGACACTTCGCAGAAGAAACTTACATAAAAATACATATAGAAAAACTAAAAAGATAAATAAAAGTAACAATAAATATATAGACTCTGATGTCGCATCAAATAAGTAATTAGGTTTAGTACATGCTTAGGCGTTTTTTATTTTTATCCGATTAATTTAAAGTGTCTGGCCCCGTGCGTGTTTCTAATCTAGCGAAAGGCTAGAAGTACTCTGTGGAGCGGTTGCCATATCCGCCATGTCATGTGGTTTTCTGGAAAACCCGGATTGGATCGTTGTGGTCACCTGAGGGGAAAAATGGCTTTACACTGTGGGGGGAAACATTTAGCGTTATTCACCCTGACAGAGACGTCCTCTCGAATTAGTTCTACTTAACCTTACACAAAAAGAGTGTTGGAAGACATTATTAAACTCGGAATTTTTAGAGAAGAGTAATAACCGTGACGAGCACGTATCTCCTATTTGTCAACCATCTGTCTGCAGAATAAAAGCAAACCTACCACTAAATTGACAAACGTACTTGTCAATCACATCTCAGTACAGTACACTTTATTGATAAATTGCTCTGAAATGTAACGTAACAAAAAATTGTTTTAGTAGCAAAAATTAACAAAACGACAGCAAAGCACTCCTTTCCGTATTTCCGTATTAACCGTATCTGCTCGGCATACTTGTTTCACGCTTGCGGATGGATACGTCAACGATACACGCCACGAAGCTCAACAAGGCGACGTAAGAACATAAGAAAAAACGAAGCAAGGAAAAGCAGAGCCTGTTTCGGCGGATTTTCAGTAGAATTACCCAACAGAGGACATTTACGAGATATTTAAAAGACAAAAAAATCAGACTTAATAGTTCGCGGCTTTAACAGAGGAGTGTAGACCGTCCGCGGAGGAAGAAAAAAACGAGGGCGCGAGAGAGCGAGCTTCCCGTTGTTTTTAAGCCGACTCCATTTTGTCTTCTCGCCCAGGCTGTGCCTCACGTGTCCCGGACTTGTCTCTCTCACATGACCCTCGTGTTTGTCCCCGTGATCAGCGCCGCCGTCTCCGCGTTTCAAGTGTTGCCGAATATCGCGTTTAAAAAAAAGAGAGAGAGAATCGCTCACCTTCATGGATATGCTCGAACAGAGCCTGGACGCTCAGACGAGGTGAGCGCGCGCGTCACTGATCTGCGCCCACCGTCCCTGCTGTTAAACGGCTCCTGGGCCCCATAGGCAACCATTTTCTAACGTTAGCGTTGTCATTCAACCTACAAACTTCATTTGTTTTGTATTCCCCCCCCTTCCCCATTTTAATTTGCTGCATGTTTAAGTTACATAAAAATAAAATTATTTTCATCTTTATCTTAGTGAAAATATGCATAATTATAATTTTCTTATAATTAAAGCGAGCATATTTATTTACATTTTAGCTAGCTAGCGGTAGCTAATTTTGTCTTTTGACCTGCCTTTGCTTGGCTAAGATAAAGACTTAGCTGTCTTGTCTGCTATAGTGTTTTCTCATTTTGACAGTTTTGCTCATTTGTACGCCCTTGATAGTTAAAAATATGATTTGTAGGTTGTTTTTGGAATTAATTGCTTATTTGCTCTTCATATGCACAATTAACGGAAGTTTTAGGTGAATTATTTGCATTCTCACTCTTAGTTTTATATGTAGCTAAGTAACCATAGTGGAGATTAAACAACACGCTACTTTGATATAACGTGTAAGACACATGTGAATGCTTTTATTAATCGAAGCGAGTCACCAGCTCGTGCGCAGGGCAAGAGGCGTTCCTTGAGGGCACAAAGACAATATGCCCTGTAAATTATTGTAGTATTCTATGAACAGCTTCTATATCTGTATAGCTGTCTATCCATTTCCCCCCACATGTATAAACATCTTGGAAGTCGTGGCCCTTGGCGAAGGAACAGCAAATAACACCACAGTTTGAAAAAATGTAATTATAAAATAAGTGTAATGTTTTTTTTTCACGGTTTACTCACAGTGATGCTTATGGCTTAAGATTGAAGTGTTAATCTAATTAACTACTTACATTATTTTGTCCTTAATTATTATATAAAGTAAAGTAAGGTGAAGTATTTTACATTTTCTTTTGTAAATCGTGCCAAACTATAGAAAAATTATTATCAGGTCACATACCTGGCTTTAAAAAATGTCATGTGCTGTAATCCACTACATTAATATAACAATATGATGTATAGTGTATTTCCGTATTTATCATTCTATCCCCTGGTGAAATTTGACTCAGTTTAAAAAAATTTGACATATTGTTTTATTTTTGGGCAGTTGTTTGAAATTAGCGGTTGTGTAACCCAGAATTGGGAGATATTTTATTTTATTATATGCTTTAAAAACAGTTAAATCAAAAGGACGAGTGTTGCATGGTTGATGGGAAGACGGTACATGGGCTAATTTACATGGCTGTACTTCTCCAGTCTATGTTTCGTAAAGATTTTGACTTTGTCCTTCTCAAACTTGTTTGTTTGTTGATGATTTGACCGATATTGTGATATGCAATAATACACCTTTCATGCAGAGCCTTTTTCAAATGTTTTTGTGCCTTTTTTTGTTCGGTTTCAGTCACGAGAAACAGGAAACTGAGGAAGTTGTTCAGCTGCAGGACGGTAAGCCATGTTTAGTCCCGAAACTAGCCTTTTTGCTCGTAAAGCAGTTAGCAACTGTATTTATCAGCGCTTAAAGTGATTAAATGTTATCGAATGCATGAAAAAGTGAATGAGAATGCAGTGATCGATACAAAATAAAATTTAGGTGTTTGAATAATTTTAGTAATAAATGTATTCATTTATATTGTATATTCATGAAATGTAAAGATGACCTAACCTGTATGTTTGTGTATTTGTTTGTATTCCAGGAGAGGGAGTGGGGGCGGACGAACCAGCGGCGGTTACCATAGCAAGCACCCAGCCAGCCGCAGTATTCGCTGACAACGTCCAGTACCAGTTCCGAACAGAAAATAGCAGCGGGCAGGTCAGCATAGCATTTGACAACTTTGGTGGAGGGGGTGAGATTTAGTCAAGGCTAAACTGTGGACTCTAGAACCATTCGAACCAGTCTTTTCCTTTAATCTGTCATGAGCATTTCTTGTACTATTCCTTCTTCTCCTTGTAGATCAGGGATGCTGTGAAAATAGGGTAAATAGGAATTGCTTCACATTGGTGATTATTATTGGTGAAATTGTTACCAATTATCACTTAAAGTTTAATCTCCTCAGTGGACATCGTCAGCTCCTTTAAGCTGTCGTGCTATACTGCATTCTTTTAATACTTTGTTAATGTATTCATGTATTCTGTATTTAGCCTCAGGAATAATGCTATGTGCTATTGGTCTTGCTTGATGTTATGTGGGAAAGTGGTAGTTCAGTGGCTAAGGTGTTTGCCTGCTGACGGAAGATTGTGGGTTTGATTCCCAGCACCACCAAGCTGCCACCGCTGGGCCCCTGAGCAAGGCCATTAACCCTCAACTGCTCAGTTGGATAGATGTAAGTCGCTCTGGATAAGGGCGTCTGCTAAATGCCAGAAATGTAACTAAATATTACAATGCCCATAAAGTGACTAAAGGTATTCAGTAATAGTCTTTATATTTATCTCTAGACCATCGTTTACTTTTATGGGGGTCACTAAATATGGTCTGTATGCAAGGAGCGTAAATAGAACGAACAACACTTTTAATTTGCAATTTATATTATTTGTGTTTCTTGCCCCTCTCCACACAAACACTGTTATTTTTAATACAGCAGCTTTTTTATGCAGTTTGTCCATTCGTCCACACACAAATGCAGTAACCGAATTTTGTTTTGAAACTCCAGCCAGCATTAAGATTTTTAGAAATTCCAATTGCAGTGTTTCCTCAGTGTCATGTTGTTAGCCTACCTTATACCTAATAACCTTTTTTCAGGCTTCTGATTGGCTTACATGGCATTACGGTTAGGTTTATATCGCCACCTGTTGGTTTCAAGACATGCTCTTGATAGCGCATCATAGAGTGTTTTCGTTTCGCAGGTGACATATCGCGTTGTCCAGGTAACAGAAGACCATTTGGAAGCAGCCGGAGATGGTGGATCTGCGGTCAGTGTTGTATCCACTGCCGCTTTTGCTGGAGCTCAGCAAGCAGTTGCTCAGGTAGTGTGAATGTGGGTGAACAGATGGAGCTACCTGATCTTTTATTCTAATAATCCATTAACAAATAATACCAACGGTGACAGTTATTTTTGTGCGTTTCTTTTACAATTTGACACTCTTAGTAACTCCCAGGTCTTTTTTTTTTTTTTTGCTATTCTGGCTTCTGTTTTTTCAGGCTGTTATCCAGAACCCTTTCAGTAATGGAGGAAGTCCGGCAGGTGAGACGGTTGGGGGTGAGACACGTTTCGCTTACTTCCCAGCTGCTGTCAGCGATGGTACAGCAACAGCAGTTTCAGTGCAGGCAGCTGCTGATGCGACGCTTGCACCAGCCGCAGGTTTGTCCACAATCCGTCGCTCAGGTTCTTCCTTATGCCAGGACTGTTTTCAGCTCACAACCCTTTAAACTGGGCTCACAAAATAGCTATTTCATGGCCGTGTTAAAAATTTGAAGTGACTTTTTACTGTATTGAAATGTAACGTTCGAACTGGACCAGTTTTAAATCTTTGTTGTTGTCTACACTCAGGCCAGTTTTATGTGATGATGAGCCCTCCAGATGTGTTACAAACGGGCACGCCACGGACCATTGCCCCTCGCACACACACTTATTCGACGTGAGTATAAGGCACAGCTTAAGCCTGTGTTTATACTTTCTGCATCCGGGAGTACGCAACGGTCCGCTAGGGTTCACGTGACGTAAAAATCGTCGTGGGAGGGTGTTCGTGTAAGCTCTCTGTGGAAATCCGCGTACCTCCTATTTTGTTTTTTTTTATGATTTGTTCGATTCCATGTCTTTTTGGTTTGAAGTTTTCCAAGAACAACAATGAGAACTACCTAATCACAAACAGCTGCTGATATACAAATCAGTACACATTTCACAAGAAAGTCATTGAACTGTAAATGCCAAAACGCAAACTGCGCCCTCTGCTTGTATTGACACCTGGTGAGCTCAGTCACTGGTGGAGGTCTTTAAAATGTAACTGTCCATTATTTTAAACATGTGGGGGAAAAGCTGTTGTGGGGAATGAATGTACAGCTACTATAATGTATTCAATAACGGGAACTTACCACCATAATGATTTCCTGAACATGTTATTTAATGTGTTTGTTATGCGATTTAGGATTTTATGGATTATTCCCCATACAGATTCCTGTAAACAAGCTGTTACTATAGGAATAATAATACATGAGTATAATCTATTGTAATAATCCTTATCCCTAATCCTGATCTGTTATAATATCTTAATCATGAACATTGTTTATGTTGCAACTGTAACTACTGTCTGATCTACACTACTATAAAAAAAGGAATTAACACATTCTAATTCAAATGAGATTTTAGCATGAAAATTTTAATCGATTATGAAAGCTTTTTATAATAATTTAGGTATATTTGTATTCTTGTAAAAGCTCAAAATACAATAAATAGATAAATTCTACGCTTTGAAGTAAAAGAGTCTAGAGAAGAGATGAAGAAAAGGTATTTAGGCAACAGCACACATTTGTCAAATACATTTTTTTTTAAAACCCAAGTTGTTTTGTGCAGTTAAACCTCTTTTTAAAATCAGTCCCCAACAGGTGTTTTTTATGCTGTTATTCTGATGTGATTCCAACAACATATGCTAACAATATGCTTTTGTAGCAAAGTGGATGTTTTTTCTCTCCCTGTCTACTTAGAATTTGTTGTGTTAGAAAAATATTGTCCCCTCTGCATGCTGTGCACACTGGCCATGTATCCAGCATCAACAGTGGGTTTTTTGAATTTTGCGTGTGGAGATTAAGTGTGACATTGCACTCCGTCACCTGCATTGAATTTTCTTTTCTTTTCTTTTTTTTTAACCACAGAAAGATGGATGGCCCAAGAGCACCACGAGATGAGAGGAGGAGAGCGCAACACAATGAAGGTAAGATAAAAGAATGAAAAGAAACGACATAAACAACAAATCCACGCTTTAACAGCCCTGGCAACCTGGTACACATTTTGACCTTGAAGTACGCTGGTATGATTTGTCACTAAACTTCGCAAAAACCTGGTGATGCCTCTGTGCCCGCACAGTGCTCAAAGCATGCAACAGCAAATGAAAATGTGTTTCACCAGTCAGAATGCTAGGTTTTATTCCTCATGTATCAAGCAGGGAGGATTGAATACCTAACCCTATGATTAAAAAGACATCAAATCCACAGCAAAACAATGTATACATGAGAAATGCTAAGTAGGTGCAACGATCATCTGCCTACAAAAGGCTATAAATGCAATATTTCAACAACATTAAACAACTAAAATCCACATCAGATCACAAACGGCGGTTATTACAAACACTCTATAGTGGTTTAAAGTGGGTTTGGAATAAAAGCGTACTATTAATCTCCTAAATTGTCTTGGCTCTAATGGACCTATTAAACAGGTGGAATTTCGTTATGCATTATGTCAAACTAATTCACATAAAATCACAAGAAGATGTTTTGTTAAAAAACAATTTGTCATTTGTAACAAAGGTGTGTGTGATTGAGTGCAGACCGTTGGAAAATATTTTTGGTCTTGCCTAAACTGTTGTTACAAAAGACCCCGGGTCTTTTTGTGTGGAGTTTGCATGTTCTCCCCGTGCTTGTGCGGGTTATCCACGGGTACTCCGGTTTCCTTCCGCCTCCAAAAACCCCACTTATGATTGGGCATAGGTGAATTGGTTACTCTAAATTGTCCATAAGAGTGAATGTGAGTGTGAATGGTTGTCTGTCTCTAAATGTTAGCCTGCCTCACGCCCTATGTTAGCTGGGCTAAGTTCCAGTACCCCCGCGACCCTGAATAGGATAAGCGGTAGACAATGGATGGATGGATTTATGGATTATAGAACCAGATTAACAATTGACTCATTCTGTGCTGTGGACTAAATTAATCAATGATCCCCACAATTTAAGTGTTCATTGCAATAAAGAGGTGGCAATGAAGCTACTATATAAATGCCACTTTCGTGATAAAGGCTGACAATGGATGCCGATTATACCTTTACGACCATAAACTAATGTCATTTTATCCATGCATAGATTGTGACAAACTGAGATGTGGCTAGGGCTTTTACTTAATGTACTTATCAGCTGGGGAAAAACGTGTCCCATTTCCATTTGAAAAAATTACACAACCACTAAAGATTACTTATTAATTATTTGTAAATCCCGTAAATGGTCTTGTATAACAAAACATAAAATGAATACCAAATATTCGGGGCTTCTAAATAACCTGTCAGTCCGTAGTTTTTAAATAAAGCCTGGTATTAGGACAGCCATGGCCGGTATTATAAATTGTATGAATAATTTTTTGTGAATTAAATGTAATCAATAAATAGCTTTTGGACAAAATAACAGTTCAGAGATAGAAAGAAGTCTAGAGTGAAAATAGATGTTACATTTCTGGTTAAACCGCACACAAATATGAAACATTCAACTAAGGACGGCCTGAAGTCAGAATTGTTTTTTTTACAAGGGAATGGTTGTTTTTTTAGGCACTTACACAAAAAGTAGGTCTAGAGCCTGAAACTAAATTTTTTTAAAGACGAGTATAAACTACAATAAAATCATGTTTGTATGAAAGGCAATTTTTAAGCCATCGTTAAGTGTATTTTGAAAATTCAAAGTGCTATCCACATGTGTGAAATTGCAGGTAGGGCAGGGAACCTGTGGCATTGTATTCCACATGTAAGCATGAGGCAGTAAGTTCTGTGCAAATACTACACAGTAGCAAAAAAAAAAAAAAACGAAATAGTTTTAAAACTTGTAGCAAATCCACAGTGAGTGCAGTGATGATGCAGAACCCACTACGTACAGAAGGAAGCGGGAAAAATACTTATACTACAGGCAGCTACGCACCTATCAAATAATACTCAAACTGATCATTCATTTTATTTCTGCTTTTGTAAAAATGAAATATTTGAAACATACAGGCTCATCCTGGGTCATTTGACTGTCCTTTTGTAATCACCTGTTTCCAGTGGAAAGAAGACGAAGAGACAAAATCAACAACTGGATAGTCACACTGTCAAAAATCATCCCAGACTGCAACATGGACAACACCAAAACCGGAGCAGTATGTACACACGCATGCTAGGAAAGGGTTCTTAGTCTCGGTGTGTATGTTGTCTACAAATTCTGTCTCTGTCTCCCAGAGCAAAGGCGGAATCCTGTCTAAAGCGTGCGATTACATCCGAGAGCTCAGGCAGAGCAACCAGAGGCTGCAAGAGAGTTTTAATGAGGTTGAAAGAATACAGAGGGATAATGAGCGCTTAAGACAACAGGTAAACGAACCCCTCTTGTAAAAAAAAAAAAAAAAAAAAAAAAAAAAAAAAGGCTACCACAGAAAACACGTATTGTCATTACAAGCATATCTATAGCATTGACCTTTAGGTAACCTAAAATTTTGCTATTTTGCTCCGTTACAGATCGAAGACCTGAAAAATGACAATGCACTGCTCAGAGCCCAACTCCAACAGCATGGCCTTGAAATCAGTGGAGACACTATTTCCCAGTGACAGTCATTCAATACACAATAATGGAATACCCACACCTCCACAAAACCACCTCACAGACTCGAGATGTTTGTCATCCTGATAGAATAACAATGGCTGTTTGATATGACAGAGGTGATCAGAGAAACTATTGAACAATAGTTAAAAAGCACATCTACTGTTCCACCTGTGAGACCCTGACCCACCCGGACATGGCAACAAACTGAAACGCACCCCAACACAATGTAAATGGGCTTACATCGGACTAACTGGTCATTTTCTTTTTGGTTTATTTTTTTAATTATGATGAATTTAATTTCTCAACAATGCCTCATGATTCTATTTTTGTTTAAAGCTGTGGTGGTTATCCTGTTTTCCCCCAACGATATTTCTTTGTAATTAATTACTGCTGTCATCAGTAGGGTGTATTATTTTGTTTGCATTATTTATTAGCTCACACCAGAGACGCGAAACCTTTGTTCTGACACGTGAACACAATCAAGCCTGTTGTCTTTTACATTTAAAATGCTTTGCAGTTCATTCGAGAAAATCTCCTCTTTTCCTGGGTCCAGTTGAGCTTTGGTTTATCGAGACATTTCTAATGTTATGTTTAGCAGATCAAAGTTGTGGCTTGAATCTAGATGTGTAATGGTCATTTATAATTGTAGGTTATGGACAGCATAACCTACAATACAATACAATACAATACAGTACTATAGGACAGGAGTGATATACATCAACTGGTTTCCCCATGCTTTAAGTATGTTTGGCCACCCATGCCACCAAGTGCTTAAATCTGTCTACACAGAAAATATATCAAGACATTATAGCAGAAGTGGCTTGAGCAGACCTGAGAATTCAGCCATGTACTGGATGAAAACCAAACCCCCAGGATAGATAAATTGAACAAAAAAAAGCAACGATGGTCCTAAGTAAGAGAGCATTGACTCCTACTTACAAAAAATGCTTCCCAATAACCACGTCTCCCACCTGTACCTGCCTTAAAATGCAATATTGCTTTGCTGTGGTAACATAGAATTTAATAAATTTAGCGGAAACTGCAGTTTGTATTGTGATGTAACTAATTGTAGACATTTTCGAACAGTCTGGATGCTTTTTTTTTGCATTCAAACACTTTTCAGTGCTGTTCTGTATTTGTCACAGTTGTTTATGGACTTCCATGCCCCATTCAGTCACGAACGTGATGCACTTCCTGTTTTTTTCTGCTTGCCAAAATATAGTTACTGTTTTTTATCAGACACAAATTTTTTTCAAAAGAACATTATTGGTTTAAATGCAACAAATAAAGAAACTATTCCCATCGGATTTGTTTAAATCCCACATTTGGAAGTGACTTTAACCGAAGTAATGTAAACATTTTGTAACTTTTTCATCCTATTTATTGTGTGCCAGGCATGTACGTAGCTAATCATCTTTTATCATGCGTAATAATGTAGACTAGAAGTCATTGAGGCTGGAGTAGGGTATGGTATTAAACCCGATGCAGAATTTCTCTGCAATCTGCATGTCGAATTAGTTTGTCTCATTTACCGAGGCACATTTTGATAAGTTGTTTGGGATGAATGTGGAGGGCCATAACATAGAATATATAAATATATACAGATGTTAATACTCTAAAATAGTAAATGTAACTTTCTTGCACGGTGATGTAATCTAGAGCAGTTTATGGTCACTAAACTGCTGGATGTCTAATGTGGAAAACAGAGTTTTATTAATAGTTGTGGTAATTCTAAAGTCTTCCCTTTTAGTGCGGGTCAGCATCCATCCTACTCTGGAAGCTGCAGCACTCGGCCCTCATTCAGTGTTGTGGAAAGCCAACCTTAATGGATTATGGAGACCAGATCAGTCAAAGATGCAGTTTAACAAAAGAAATATATTTATTAAAGTAGTACAATATTAAAGTAAAGAGATTAGATATGTATTAAGGTAATCAAAGTATTAAGGCAATTCTTAGATCTAAGGGTGCAAAATCTGATAACCAGCATGAAGCTATGTTTCAGAGTGACACACACAATCATCGAAGGTCCACTTTTTATGCAAACAGTCTTACACACGCACATAGATGTACAGACATTCTGGCTCTCCAAACAAACCTTCACAGGAAAGGTTTATCTGTGTTTTGAGAACACGCAGAATCTTCTAACAGGACTCGTCTCGGTCCTATTTTTATTACCAACGATCTGGCCAAAACCAGTTTTCTGAAGGTCTCACTAACCACTAACCACGTCTTATTCAAGTAATCCATCGGGACCTGGGCCTAAGATTTAAACTGGAACCATGTAAAATCCATTACATTCAGTTGTGACCGTACAGGGCCAGGGCTAGGTAGCAGACAAACTGACCAAGGAAAGACTTTCTAAGACAATATGAGGAAGAAATCTTCCTTCTTGGAAGGATCCAGACTCAAAACGAAAACCGCCCACATCTGGGCATCTAACATACTGTATATTAAACAGTAATCAACCAGACATAGCCAACATGTTGGATAAGGAAGAAAAGAGCAGATGTGAGGACCTGAGCGTCTTCTTCCTGAGGGTAAGCACTGCAAACAGATGCCTTCTGGTTTCCAAAACTTGATGGCAACAACAGTTAAAATGTAAAAAAAAATTTTTTATTTAATTATCAGTGATAGATAAATGTGGCACTTGGATTACAAAAATGTGTCCACACGGCTTAACCCTACATTACCACATTAAAAAAAACATAAAAATAAACAAGGGTCCAGTGGTAGGTCCCACATCGCTTCCCTTACATCTTATTCTTTGTAGCGTCACTAACCCCGCCCACATTGCAATAAATCACTAGATGGCGCCAAAATGTCTGGCAAACAAAAGCATTCGCTTTACGTCACAGCCATTCAGACTTTCTGCAGGTTTAGCTTATACTTTAAAAAAAAAAATTTTAAGTGATAAATAATATAAGATAAGATAAGATAAGAGCATCTGCCAAGTGCCAAGTGAAATGTAAATGTAGCTCTCTGTGCATTTAAAGAAAGAAAAGCTTCAACAGAATGGAACTCATCTCTCATACTCATACTCATCTCTGAGTAAACGCCTTATTAAACCTAATGTTCAAAAAGCTGGCAGACCTGTTGATGAGGCAATTCTCAAGACACTGAGCAGCCAGTTGGACTGACGCCAGAGGGCTAAAATGATGAAGGAGCAGCAGCATTACAAAATGTGCAGCCACAGGTATGTTTGGAGACACATTGATGAAGGAAACATTTTTTCTCCAATTTAACATTTTCCTGTTGGTTAACTTATTTCTGTGTTTAATCACTGTTGTTGATTCCGTTAATCATCACAATGACCATTGTATGTGAATATACTTAACTTTATTAACGGAGCATGTACTAC